>CM036555.1:964393-1149393 GCA_020745685.1 Tautogolabrus adspersus
GAAATCAAAACCATCTAGAAAAGAGTTTTTCTGCTTCCCATCCGGACATAAATGATATTCCTATTTTCTGTTTTTAATAATGAAGACATTAAGGCTTGTAAAGAAAACTTTTGAGATTTTACACTCGGCTGTCAAATAGAAACCGCCTCCATCAAGAAGAAGAACATATACTTTAGAGAGAGAGAGAGAGAGAGAGGAGCTACAGGAGCGTGCATTAACTACGAGACTACCGACGCTCCAGAGACAACCAGTATCTTTTTTTTAACACTATCAAACCTTCGTCAGCTCGTTATCTGGCTTCAGTGTGAGACTTTCAAACACCATAGCGTTTGGATTGGAGCTCTGTTTACGTGTCTTAGTGTCTCATCTTTAAACCGCCTACAAGCGGTCCAAAATGCTGCTGCTGAGCTGCTGATGAAATCATCTAGACGGTCTCACACTTGTCTTTACACTGGCTCCCTATCAGTTTCAGAATCCAGTTTAAAGTTCTTGTGTTAAGAGGCGTGCATGGTCAGACTCCGGCTGCTGAAGCCATATAACACCAGCAGGTCCCTGAGGTCCTCTGACCAGGGTCTGCTGGTTGTTCCTCGCACAAGACTTTGAGGTTTTGGCACCTACATGTTTGAACGGTCTTCCAGCTGATCTGAGAGCCGTGAACTTCCCTTTGTTTCACCTGTCTGATTTGAGCTGTTTGTAATGTCTCGATCCTTTACTGTGAAGCACTTTGTGACAGCTGCTAAAAATCAATATATACTTACTAATAAAATACTTACTTACTCAGTCATTGGTTGATCGAAGGTTTTGTGTGTAAAATCACATTAAACAAATAATTAATAGATGATCATTAAATTAACTCGACTACAATCTACAAAAGTCTGAAAATATTTAGATTCATGCAAAGAACCAAAAGCAGGTTTGTAGTGGAGATATTCTGCAGTGACGTCGTCTCTGCACATCCTTACAGAGTGAACTTAAAAGGTATTCAAGAATAATATCTCGGGGAGCTGGTAGCTTAGTGGTTAGTGCCCGCGCCCCTCGACCTGTGGCTCCTTTCCTGCATTTCATCCCACTCTCTCTCTCTCTTATTTCTAACTCTATCCACCGTCCTGTCTCTAAAATAAGGTCATAAAAAGCCCCAAAATGTACCTTTTAAAAAAGAAGAAAATGATCTAAAGAGTTTAATGTCCCAGTTAAATTCATATTGATCGTCCACCTACCTGTGTCAGGTGTCCTCTGCACAGAGTCGGCTCCCTGCAGAGCCGCTCCTCGTCCATCCTGACCCACGATGAGCCCGCAGACCACCACCAGAGCCGCCAGCCTCATGTCGGATTTTTAAAAAAGTGTTCCTCCCTCTCAGGGTGTGAAAATTTAAAGTGCATGCGCTCGTTCACCTGTTTTATATTTCCACCAGGTGACCTCGTGCTCCTGCTGCTCTCAGCCAATCACGTCCGCCTGCGTCTTTGTGCGCTAAATTGCGGAGCGTTTGGAAAAATGCATCATTCATGATCGGCTCTTCTGGGAAAAAGGATGATGGTGACGACTCTGCCTGTGTGGGGTAACATGTGAGTGCATGTTGGTGAATTAATGACAACGTGAAAAGCAGATAAGTGACCGAAACAGCACGCCGTGTGTGGGGCCCGTATTAATATCAGGCATGTTCATGGACACTAGGCACCCCCCAGTCTCATATATTATTTTATTTTATTGTCTTGTTCAATCATACTGTTAAATATTCCTGTACAAAGGCACTGTGATATTTTAGTTGGTACATTTGTGGATCAAATCGAAGAAGTAATACACAGGCACTTTTGGGGCAGCTCGGGGCAGCACAGGGGTCTTTGATGCCATGCGTAGCTCAGTCGACCCAGATGTCCGAGAGTGTGCAGCCACGCTGAGTTGATGTGTTTGTGTCTCTGTGTTTCAGGTGAGCAAAAGTGATGAAAGTGAGAGAGGAAATCCACAGTTAGCCTTCTTTAATATTTACTGCGTGTGTGTGTGCAGAATATTTGTACAAGAGTGTGAGAGAGTCATAAGCATCATCTTTGAGTAGCAGGTCTTTGATGCCATGCGTAGCTCAGTCGACCCAGATGTCCGAGAGTGTGCAGCCACGCTGAGTTGATGTGTTTGTGTCTCTGTGTTTCAGTAAAGGAATAATTAAAAACCCATGCACGCTTGGTCCTTTGTGTACAAGTGTGCAACAAATATTGGAGGCACCGCTGGGATGATTAGCGTCGTGTACAGTGTGACAAGAACGCGCACGGAGAACTTTGAGTGATGACGACGGGAGCGCGCAGCCTCGGGGCCGCAGCCGCAGCGGACATGCAGGAGCTTGAGGACTTAGCAGAGACAGTGTCAAAGAGACTATGGCTGCTACAGATGGATAAGCTCAAAGAGGTGTGTGTTTTCGCCAAGATCTCAAGTGAAGGTGTCACAACTAGACGAGCGTTAATCAGATTAATCACCGAATCTATGGACAGTGTTATTGATGGTGAAGAGGAAGATGTTGCAATGTATTTTCTAAAGACACTATTAAACACAGTGGAGCATAATAAAGAAAACGCTTTAAATACTGGAAGTGAAGAAAATACAGAGAACACAGCACAAGACATTCAGGAAACCATGAAAGAAGTGAGTTTAGAAGAAAAGTATTCACAGCTACAGCAAAACAGTATTGCTCTACAGGATGAAGTGAGAAAGCTGAGTGAAAAAGTGAACAGTACATCTCAAAGTCCATCTTCAGATCCACTAAGAGTGCAACCTGCAGCTGTGAACAGACTTCCTGAAGTGACAATAAGAAGAGAATTCAAGATTTGTGGCCAGATCGGGGAAAAAGGACAGAAAGACAGACTCTCATTCACAAACCTGATGCATCAAATTGACAGAGGCCTGAGTAAAGGACACAGCGAGGCTGAAGTGATGGAGGCAGTGATCAAGTCGATCAGCCCAGGTTTGAGTATTCGAGACATGTTAGAGATTAAAAGTGACCTCACCCTTCCCCAGTTAAAATCTATATTAAAAGGACATTTTAAAGAGGACAGTTCAACAGACTTGTACCACAGACTAGTGAACATGACACAAGACAGTCGTGAGTCACCTCAAAACTTCCTTTTTAGAGCCATTGAGTTAAAAGAGAGACTGTTACTTGCCTCAAGAGAAGTTGAATCAGAGGAACAGTATAGTCCTGAGCTCATACAGAAAAAGTTCTTAAGATCTGTCAGTACTGGACTGTTAAGTGACCATATTAAGTTTCAGCTTAAGCCGTTTCTTGATGACCAGCGAGTGACAGATGACGTACTTATTGACAAAATGAATGAAGCAGCTAGTGTTGAGTCAGAAAGACAGTCTAAGCAAAGAAAGAACACAAGCATCAAAGGTCCAAAAGTAAACGAGCTACAGACAGAAATGCAAAACAGTCAGCAGGGTCAGGTTGTAGCCAAATCCAGCTTAGGGGTTCAAGAACAATCAGCTGAAGTGATGAAGCCTAAAAATCGCAAAGCACCTGTTGTGGCTAGCTTGAGAGATTCTGAACTTTATGAAACAGTTAAGTTGCTTAGAGAGGAGATGGCTGAAATTAGAAGAAGCATAGCTAACCCTCAAGGGCCCACCCGCCAAAATAAAACAAGTTTTAAGAGAGGATGTAAAGTGTGTAGAGAGCAAGAAATAGGTGACCAGTGTGAACACTGTTTCAAGTGTGGACAGTCAGGGCACTTTTCTAGAGGCTGTAGAGGACAAAGGAGACTGGTAGGGAAATCTGACGGCATGAACGTGACAATACAGACTGACAAACCACAAGAACCACTGACTCCTAGCCAAGCTGAACCAGAAGACAGAGTGCACGAGCTTCTGTGTGATCGCATCAGGCAGCTCGAGGCGGAGCTGGAGAAAAGTGGGGAGGCTCAACAGACTGTAGGTGCTACTTATGCCAGCCATCTCTCCTTACGTCGCCAAGCCAAGTTAAAGGCTCTCATCGGGAAAAAGTGCATTGTGGATTGTTTCTTCGATGGAGTAGCAACACGAGCTCTGTGGGACACAGGATCACAGGTAACCATCATCAATGAAAACTTGAGAAAGTCCTGTCTTCCACACACCAGGTTAAGAGGCATGGATGAGCTTCTTGATGAAGATGAGACTCTTGTTGGTAAAGCTGCAAACCAGACACCCATACCGTTTGCAGGTTGGGTTGAACTGAAGTTTAAGTTGAAATCAAACAAAGGCCCGCAGCCAGAGCTACTTGTGCCAATTCTTGTCTCTGATGAACCAGGAGTAGCAGAACCACCAATCATCGGCTACAATGTTATCGAGCATGTGGTAGTGAATGGAATGGAGCAGCACCCTGAAGTTACAACTGCTGTGGTAGGAGAAGCTTTCTCTATTGACTGTAAAAAAGCAAATGTGTTGATTCAGCTGGTGCAGAGCCGTGACCAGAATGGCAGAGAAGGTGTGGTGAAAGTTGGAGGAATAAAGACAGTGATTCCAGCAGGACAGACAAGAGAGGTCAAGTGTAATGTACGGACAGGTCCCCTGTCCACAAAACAGGAAGTCCTTTTTGAACCAGAGGAGATTCCAAAGTGGCCAGATGGGCTGACAATTACAGAGACTGTTATCTGTCTGCAGAAAGGAAACTGGTCCAAGGTAACTATTCCTGTTACTAACGATAGCAACTATGACATTACCCTCATCCCTCGCACTGTGCTAGGTCAGCTACAGCAGATCAAATCTATTTACCCAGTAGATGTTAGACCAGCCAGCATTCCTGAGAATGAGAACACAGTTGTAACACAGAGTACAAGCAAACAGGCAGATAGCAAAGCTAGTTCTCCTGACAGTCACAAAGAGGATCACAGACAACAAACTGCATCTAAACACGAGTTATGGGATCCTCCAGTTTCAGTCGATCACCTGACACCTGACCAACAACAGAAAGTGAAACAGATGCTACGAGAAGAATGTAATGCATTTTCAAAAGATGAGAACGATGTGGGATGCATTCCATCTCTGCAGTTAAAAATCAGACTGAGTGACACGACTCCAGTAAGACGCACCTACATCTCTGTTCCAAAACCGCTGCACAAGGAGGTGAAGGAGTATTTGGAGGACCTGCTGAATAAAGGATGGATTACAAAATCTAGGTCTCCATACTCATCACCCATTGTCTGTGTGCGCAAGAAGGATGGAAGTTTGCGTCTATGTGTGGACTACAGGGAACTAAACCAAAAATCCATCCCTGATCGTCACCCCATCCCTCGAGTGCAAGACATGTTAAACAGCTTGAGTGGCAGTGTATGGTTTTCAGTACTGGACCAGGGTAAGGCGTACCATCAGGGTTTTCTTGAGGAGAGTAGCAGACCACTCACAGCCTTTATAACACCTTGGGGTTTGTATGAGTGGGTCAGGATTCCCTTCGGCTTATCCTCGGCTCCAGCAGAGTTTCAGCGCAGTATGGAGGAGTGCCTCACAGGTTTGAGAGATGAATCATCACAGCCATATTTGGATGACAATCTTGTCCACAGTAAGTCGTTTGACGATCATCTACACGACATGAGAGAAGTGTTACGTCGTTATCAGGCACACGGAGTGAAGCTGACAGCTAAAAAGTGTGAAGTGTTTAAAGACAGAGTTAGATTCCTCGGAAAGATTGTATCAAAAAATGGCTACTGCATGGATCCAGCCGAGATAGCACCAGTGCAAGCACTTAAAGACCGCAAGCCTGAGACTGTTGGAGACCTGAGGAAAATGTTAGGATTCCTATCATACTATCGCCAGTACATCCCCAACTTCTCACGCATTGCTAAGCCACTGTACAGCTTGCTTGCCAAAGAGAAGAATACAAGTAGTAAAGTCAAAGAACAAAGTGTGAGTAGGAGCAGGGGGAAACACAAAAAGTCAGATCAGTTACCCTCAAGCCAGCAGATCACCTGGAAAGAGAACCACCAGGAAGTGCTCTGCCAGCTTTTAGACTACCTGCTAAGTCCACCTCTCCTAGGTTACCCTGATTTTGAAAAGCCGTTCGTGCTGCACTGTGACGCCTCACAGGAGGGGCTCGGTGCAGTACTGTACCAGAGACAACAAGGCAGGTTGGTTGCTATCGGCTACGGATCAAGAACACTAACTGCTCCAGAAAAAAATTACCACCTCCATTCTGGAAAGTTAGAGTTTTTAGCGATGAAGTGGGCGATCTGTGAAAGATTTAGAGAGTACTTGTTCTATGCACCTTCATTCACTGTGTACACCGATAACAATCCCTTAACCTATGTTTTGACGACAGCGAAGCTGAACGCCACGACTCACAGGTGGATTGCTGAGTTAGCAGACTTCAACTTCTCCATCAAGTACAGGCCTGGAAAAGCAAATGGAGATGCTGATGGCTTGTCGCGTATGCCACTGGACATGGAGCAGTACATCAAAACATGCTCACAGGAAATGGAACCAGAGGTAATAACAACAGTCACACAGACACTCCAACTTGAATCATGTGAACGTGAGCCCTGGATGTGTCCAGTCACAATCACTGCAGCGTGTAATGATGTAGAGAAGGAAAGAGTAGCATCCCCAGTAAAAGAGATACCCATGGAAACACTGAAGAAAGCACAACAGGATGACCCAGTCATTGGAAAGGTGTGTGAGTATGTCATCAAAGGACAGTGGCCTCATCTAAAAGAAAGAGACAGGCGTGATGACATCTACGTGCTGATGAGAGACAAAAACAAGTTGTATATGACGCAAGACGGCATCCTGTATAGAAAGTCAGTGACTCGAGATCAACTAGTGTTACCCAAAACATTCCATCACCTGATTTACAGAGAGTTGCATGAGGAGATGGGACATCTTGGAGTTGAGCGAACACTAAGTTTGATCCGTGATCGATTCTTTTGGCCTAATATGCAAAGAGATGTGGATCATTATGTGACCAAAGTGTGTAGCTGCTTAAAGCGGAAACGTCCAAACAAGCCAACCAGAGCACCGCTTGTGAATGTAATGACCACATACCCGTTTGAAATGGTATCGATCGACTACCTGCATCTAGAGAGCTGTAAAGGAGGATATGAGTATATCCTAGTTGTGGTAGATCATTTTACACGCTTCGCCCAGGCATACGCATGCACAAACAAGTCAGCAAAGACAGCGGCTGAAAAGATCTTTGGAGACTTTGTACTCAAGTTCGGGTTTCCTGCTAAGTTGCATCACGACCAAGGCCGAGAGTTCGAGAATAAGCTGTTTTCTAAGCTGGAAGAATACAGTGGCATTCAAGGCTCCCGCACAACACCTTATCACGCAGCAGGAAACGGTCAAGCCGAGAGATTTAACAGAACGCTGCTCTCTATGCTGAGAAACCTGACAGAGGAAGCCAAGTCTGACTGGAAGAGCTCCTTAGCGAAAGTTGTGCACGCATATAACTGTACACGCAGTGAGGCGACAGGATATGCTCCATATTACCTTCTTTATGGTAGAAACCCCAGACTTCCGATTGACATGATGTTTGGCCTGAAACCAAGTGACCAGAGCACTTCTCACAGTGACTATGCCAGTAAGTGGAGAAGTAGGATGCAAGACGCATACAGGTTAGCATCAAAGACTGTTCAGAGCCAACAAAACAGAGCAAAGAAACACTACGACAGAAAGACTTATGGAGTAGAGCTTCAGCCAGGATGCAGAGTACTGGTGAGGAACTTCAGAGACAGAGGAGGACCTGGCAAACTCAGATCTTACTGGGAGGATCAAGTTTATGTGGTGACTGAAAGGAAACACAAAGACAGTCCTGTATATGTTGTACAACCTGAGAAAGGCCCAGGAAAGACTAGAGTCCTGCACAGGAATCTGTTACTGCCCTGCGATTTCCTGCCAGTGGTAGAAGATGACAAGCTTGAGAAGAGAAAAACAAAGAAAACATCCAACACAGACAAGAGGAGAAAACAGACAAAGCAAAGGGACAGAGAGCCTGACAGCAGTTCTGAAGATGAAAGTGACTGGAGATTCATCACAACACGTCCGGCAAGACCATCCGACAACGTCAGAAGTCAGCTGAGAGTGGAAGCTGAGGACTTCCAGCCACAAGAAACTGAAAGAGAACTGGAGCAAGACAACGAGAGAGCTGAACTGCTAGACCGGGACGATGACATCAGGATGGAGCCAGAGGTGGAGAATGGAGAAGTAGCAGCTGAGCCAGAGGGGTCTTCTGATGAAGCAGACGAGAACGTGTCGTCATCTGATGAAGCAGATGAGAGGGGCCCTGAGACGCAGCCAGCTTCTACAAGAAAATATCCTTTGCGACAAAGAAACCCACCTAAAACACTGACATACAACACATTAGGTCAACCATCAGTTACACATAGAAATCAGTAATGTTTACGAGAGGAAGTGAAAGACAAGTTCATAGTCACATGTTAAGTTCATAGTAGTGACAGGAAAAAAAAGTATATAAGTTCATGGAAGCACTTAAGGCTAATGTTAAAATGTAAATTCATGTAGGATAGGAGGTAAATGCACTTGACATTATTAAGTTTAGTACCAGAAAGTAGACCTCTAACACATTTAAAGACACTGAGATGTATGTGAGGCATACAGTTGTATATGTGGGTCTGTATAACATTGGTTATTGGTAGTAATAGGGTTTTCACCTTGCAGTCCAAGATACTAACCCGAGGAAATGGCGGGGTAGAACTTCAGGTGTCACCTGGCCAGTGATGTCTGTTGCTCACACATGACATGAAGAGGGAGATGTGTGTCATGTAAAGAACTGTTGTTGTGCAGAGAGTATCACGAAAGACTGACTCCCATTCAACCTACCTCTATAACTCATAAGTTGAAGACTGAAAGACTCTGGGAAATTCTTAATGTCGAGACGACATTTATTTTGGAGGGGAGAGTGTGGGGCCCGTATTAATATCAGGCATGTTCATGGACACTAGGCACCCCCCAGTCTCATATATTATTTTATTTTATTGTCTTGTTCAATCATACTGTTAAATATTCCTGTACAAAGGCACTGTGATATTTTAGTTGGTACATTTGTGGATCAAATCGAAGAAGTAATACACAGGCACTTTTGGGGCAGCTCGGGGCAGCACAGGGGTCTTTGATGCCATGCGTAGCTCAGTCGACCCAGATGTCCGAGAGTGTGCAGCCACGCTGAGTTGATGTGTTTGTGTCTCTGTGTTTCAGGTGAGCAAAAGTGATGAAAGTGAGAGAGGAAATCCACAGTTAGCCTTCTTTAATATTTACTGCGTGTGTGTGTGCAGAATATTTGTACAAGAGTGTGAGAGAGTCATAAGCATCATCTTTGAGTAGCAGGTCTTTGATGCCATGCGTAGCTCAGTCGACCCAGATGTCCGAGAGTGTGCAGCCACGCTGAGTTGATGTGTTTGTGTCTCTGTGTTTCAGTAAAGGAATAATTAAAAACCCATGCACGCTTGGTCCTTTGTGTACAAGTGTGCAACACGTGTAAACACACAGATCAGGCTTCTGATTGGTCACAGATGCAGAGAGATGGACTGAGATGTTCCTGGTAAACTGGTGCACCGTGCACGGATGTGTCTGCAGCTGAAGGGAAATGATGTTGTTTAGAAACGTTTACAGGATCTGATCGAGGAGAACTCGTAGAGAACAGGAGCGTTAGTCCTCTTAGGAAAACCCCGAAGGTTAAAACTTTAAGAGGAGAGCGATGTGAGCTTACATGGTTCAATGTTGGGATAATGAAATGAAATACAATAAATTAACAAATATGTAAGAGTGCATATTGGGTGTAACTCACTTGTCTCCATCTATCTGCTGTTCTTTATGTTTTACACAACAACAACATGTCGCTCCTGAATCCATAAAACATTTGTTTCTCGTCTAAACTGAAACAAACGAACGAGAGGGTAACTGTTCAAGATTCATCTGGACATGTATTGTGGTAAATTCAGACTTTTACAGATGGTTTGCTCAGATTGTAAATTTGCGCTGCAGCCCTCCCAAGCGTCAAAGCCCGGGATGATGATGAATATCCTGAAAACAGCTCTGCTGTGATTGGGTCTGAAGATAATCACAGCAGAGCTGAGATCCAGAACGACGCCTCGAGTGTGATTTTACTTTTATACAACAGTAAAATGTTGTCCATGGTTACCACAGAGCGGCACATCTGTTGGTGTCCATGGTTACCATGGTTACCATGGTTCTCCTTTGTTGGTCATTCACTCTGATGTCCTGTTGCATCACATCTCTTTAAAGCCAGAGGGCGCCACTGAGCCTCAGTTTGTCCGTCAAAAACACAAAAGTGATTCTGTCGTCTCTTTGTCATGCCTTTATGTCCCTCTCTTCTTTGTCTTTCATCAAAAACCTCGTCTGTCTCTTCAGCAAAGTGTCAAAGACATTTATCTTCATATAGAAGAACTTGTTGATTAAATTATAAAAAAAAGAGTTTCAGCTTTTAAAAGCACCACAGAGTCGCCAACATATACTGGTTTTGTCCCTCGAGTATATTTTTGGTAGCTTACTTTGGTGACACCCTGAGAGAATATCCTGCGGCTGGCGTTCTTTTAGATCCTGACTTTACGTTCGAGGTAAACACAGAAGTCAAATCCAGCTTCTGTCAGCTCCGTACAGTTTGAAAGTTTAAACCCCTCCTCTCATTCAGTGACTTCGAGACAGTCATTAATGCGTTCATCTCCTCCCGGCTTGATGACTCTACTTCCTTATAGGTGATCCAGTCACTCACAATAAGAGACTCACAAACATATGGAACCTTCAAAACAAACCTCAAACAGTGGATAAAAGACAATCAAGTCTGTGACCACTAACAACCTCTATTATTGTCTTGTGTCACTTGTGCCTTTGTATTTGTATTTTATTTGTAATGTGTATTTCTCTGTTACCTGCCTAGGGACAACAGATGGAAATTAGCACTTCTGCTATAATCTGGCATTTTTTACAGCTGTAATTGTTACAGCTGTTATTAATATGCACTGTCCCTAACAAATAAATGAATAAATAAAGTCGTCCCTGTCCCGCCGGTCCAAAACGATGCAGTCCGGCTGACTGGGTCCAGGAAGAGGGAGCATATCAGTCCAGTCCTAGCGTCCCTTCACTGGCTCCCAATACGCTTCATGGTCGATTTAAAGGTTGCACTGTTTGTTTTTAAAGCCCTGAATGGCTCGGCCCCCTTCACATAACACCTACACTTCATCTAGGCCCCTTAGCTCGTCCGACTTGGGCCTCCTGGCGGTCCATCGCTCTCAGCTCGAGCTCAAAGTCAATCGTGCCTTTGCAGTCAAAGACCCTAGACTGTAGAACAGGCGCCCCCTTCCATCAAGCCCGCCCACTTTGCCTCAAATTGTATTTCAATATTTCAGTGTTTGAGCCCTCTGGTCCTGTAGAGCTGGATTTCTTTATTGCTTTCTTTGTTGTGATTTCTGTATTCATAAAAGCGTTGTAAACTCCTGTATGTTGTTTCTTTAATGCTGCTGCTGTTTTGATAAATAAATGTGACTACACTTTGTCCTCGTGTGCAGACCTGCTTTCATTCATCAACATTTCACAATCCCACCGAGTTCATCACACACAACTCCAGCAAACCTTTAACCCTGACGTGTGTGTGTGTGTAAGGTAAACGTCCCCTCCTGCTGGTTGGAGGTCATCCTCAGAAGGCGGGTTGCAGCTCTTTGCCCTCGTCATTCTCTTTTATCTCCTCCTGTTGTGTCAGGAGATCTGTCCCTGCCACATTCAGGACCTCCCCAGTCCCATCGGAAGGATCCACAGGTTCCACAGTTTTTTTATTCCAGCTGCTTTCTGTCGGGACCTCCAGACGCTGTGAGATGCCGCTGTCTCGCTCCCTGTCCATGACGTCCCTGAGCGGGCTGCTGCCGTCCTGGGAGGAGGACGAGCT
The DNA here is from genome assembly GCA_020745685.1 of Tautogolabrus adspersus. Classification (NCBI taxonomy): domain Eukaryota; kingdom Metazoa; phylum Chordata; class Actinopteri; order Labriformes; family Labridae; genus Tautogolabrus; species Tautogolabrus adspersus. Next base: position 976,254 of record CM036555.1, read on the forward strand.
GCCCGTGGAGGACCTGCTGCTGTTCGAGGTGGCCTGGGAGGTCACCAACAAAGGTACAGATGCTTCATCTCTGAACTGATGCATCCATTAAGTAGAAATATGTTCAACTACAAAAGGGATTTTTGCAAAAATATGACTCTTAAGAAGTGGATAGAACTCGGCCTTCATGTTATTGACTGGAACACTGTTTGAATGAAGAAGGAAACTTTCTGCACGTCTCAGATTGAATACAGAGAACTTAAAAAGAACACAAAGCGTTATCTTTATTTTGTCTATCAGTGTCTAAATGAAGTCCTCGACCCTCAACATCGCTCTGTTTGTGCAGTATTTGAACGGTTTAGAGTAAAAGTCGCCTCTTTGCCCCAGAAAGAGCAAACATTGAATCCAGTCTGCTCCCTCTGAAGAGCTAAACATTAAACTGCACAGAAGTTGCAACATGCTTTGGCTGATTGAGCTTCCTGATGCCCACATGTCAGCGAATACAATCAAAGGCAGAAGTGTGTCAAAATATGCACGTGATGGAAAACAATATCAAGATCCAAGTTCAGTGCATAAGAGTGCTGCATGAGACGAAGGATGTGAGGCCTCTTGGAGTCCACATTCTGCACCTGCAGCTCAAAGTGCACATTCAGACCAAAGGGGGTGCAGAAGGTCTGCTATGATCCTGTGAGCTAAATACAGTGTGAGCTGGTTTGTCATGGAGCATATACGACACATTTGTTTCCCTGTTTTCTCTCCCCATGGTTTAAAAACGTGTCCAGTTTGTTCTTGACAAACTTCCTCTAACACCGAACACGAATGCTCACTGCGCTTAAAATGAAGCTACGATCAACAAGTTTCCTCAAAAAGACGCTGTGGAGCTTCTGCTAATCTTGCTTTGGTATTGGCGTTCCAACCCGTCGCTCCACCCCTGACTGTTGCTGCTTTAACGAGGACATATTTTTCATACTGTGATGTGTTCAAGTACACCTCGATGAAACCTCAGATGTTCAATGAATAATTCAATAAGAATGCAAACGTGCACTTGTCTGTTAGTTTTCTGCCATGTCGAGTCTTCCTCAGTCTGACATTTTGGGAGGTTAACCGATGACGATGTTGTTGCCGTGTTGCTGCTGAGTAACAGGTCACGTGTGTTGTGGGGCTCCTGCACGCCGTCAAAGCCGTCAGGAGGAACCAAAGAGGCCACGGATTGTTTGTAGTTCCAGTAGATGCCTAAAAAAAGGAGGCAACAAAAATCTTTAATTACCAGAATGAAAAGCTTACTTAAGCTTTTGGGCCTTTTTGCCTTTATCGAAAGGACAGCTGAAGAGAGACAGGACACATTGAGAGGAGGTGGTGGGGAGACGGCATGCAGCTATACTATAGCCTCTGTACATCGAGCCCATGACATAACCTCGGAGAGTTTAGAAGACACATCTCAAAACAAATGTGTTTGTTATTAATGACAGGTTTTAAGCATCAGCTTCATAAAGAGGCAGATCAGGTTTTAATGTCAGGAGTAGAAACATGCAGCTGTCACTTTATTCCCCTCTTCTCTTCTCCATCATCAGCTTTTTGAATATTTAGCACCATGACAAACGTGTGGACACAGTTTGAATATAAACTCTGTGTTTCTGTGCAGCCTGACGTTGTTTTCCAGCAGTTCAGAGGTTATCAGTCGTTCTGCTGTCTTCTTATATAACATCTGGTCTATGATGCAGCTCAGACGTCAGAGTGAGCTCACTGACTCTTTCTGCGCCGTCATGTCTATATTTGTCTTTGACACAAAGGGAAACAGATCCACGTGTTTGGACTTTGACAGCGTGGAGGATTCAGTCTGTTTGTTTGTGTCACTCAATAGTTTGTGTATCAACAGTTAGATTTAGGAAGGAGGGCGAAAGATTCAGAAGAACGTTTTTATTAAAGGAGCAGTATGTAACTCTGACACCTAGTGTTTAAAATGGGTACTGCAGTTTAAATTCAAAACATTACAGAGAGCTGTCTCCCCCCCCCCCCCCCCTCCTCTCTAGAGTGGATGCTCACGCAGGTCACCATGTGGTGGACACTGAAGCTTCAGTGTTTATCCAGCTCTGCATCGGTCTGTAAACCTTTCTGTGTTCTAACCTCTCTCCATTTTTCAAAAGCATCTCCAATATTGATCCTAGTTTGAGCACGTTTCTGCTCGTGGAGCTTATTAGAAACATGCAGAGGCTTTTTAGGTCGGGTACAATCACTTCTATCTGAACCAGTTCTCTTGCCCGCTTCCATCGCTGCAACACCTGTTGGTTTGACCTGATAACTGCTCTCATATCTGGCAAACCGAGGGGCGTCCAAAACGGCCGTGTGGGGGTGCCTTAAAACCGCCTACCTTCTCTGGTCCAAACAAATCCAGACCATTCAGGACCAGAATCTAAAGTTAGAAGGAGGACATACTGGCTGCTGCATTGTTGTCAGAGAAGCCAGCACTTCAACATAGCATGTTTCCTTAATGTCTGATCATAGAGTAAGCTCACTTTATCATTTCACTCTCTACACATCTCACTGATTGGACCTTTAAGAAGTTCTGTGAGTTATTTGTGTATGAGAAGATTTAAATGAATGTCGTGTCTCTCTTGGAGAAGCCCCCCCCCTCCCCCTTACTGTATATATGATATATGATGAGATTTGCCTCGGCTGTAATGAACCTTCCTGCTGAGTGATTGTAAAGTCGACTTCTGTCTTTGTGTGTGAATGAACGTACAGTCGGAGGGATCTACACGGTGATTCAGACCAAAGCTAAGATGACGGTGGACGAGTGGGGGGAGAACTACTTTATGATGGGGCCGTACTTCGATCACAACTTCAAGACGCAGGTGGAGGGCTGTGAGCCGCCGTACCCCGCCATCAGGAAGGTCATGGACGCACTCATCAACAACGGCTGCCAGGTGAGAGACACAGAGAGATATCAAATCTATCGGCTTAATGTTTGAATGTAATCAAAGACGCAGAGCTGTCGTGGTTTGAATGATTTGAATGATTTTAATGATGAAACACTTTAAGTCACTTCTGATGAATTTATAAGAAAGTACAACAAATGACTTTAGTCCCGGAGAGAGCGGGCCGTCCTCCAAACAGGGACATGATGATACAGTCATTGAACAAGAAAATGTAACTCAGGTGACTGTTGACCTCCTTTTTGTATTCAAATACTTCAAGTTGGGGCGCTGGTGGTGCAGTGGTTAGTGCGTCCATGTACGGAGGCTACAGTCCTCCAAGCAGGCTTTGCAATCCGACCTGTGGCTCCTCTCCCAAATGTCCCCTCTCTCGCTCTCTCTCTCTCTCTCTCTCTCTCTCTCTCTGACTCTATCTACTGTCCTATCTCTCTAATAAAGGCAGTTTTTAGCAACCATTTTGGTTAAACACGAGGGAAATGTTCCTCTCTCACTGATGCCGTTCATCTCCTACCAACAAACACTGGCCACTAGATGGCGCTCCTGTACCGTAGAAGCAGAACATGATGACGGTGGTTTCTGATCTTTTCTTTACCTGTCATGCACACAAAGGGCGTGATTTACTAAGACCCCATATGAGACCTGGAGCTGGATCTCTTCTCTGGGACGTTGGGGGAACAAAGACCTTTTGACTGTTCATTTAATTATTGGGGAAAAGGTTAATTTATAAGGCAACTGGAGCAGAGCCCTTAAATCTCTCCAGGTTTAAAGGAGAGAGAGCACAGGTTGACTGCTGGATCTTAAGTTCACCTGAGAGACAGAAACCTGCAGGAAGACGAGCACAGACAGAAGGGGCACAGTCTCTAAACGCAGCATCCTCACATCCTAAGACAAACCAAAGCCTTCATTTTCTGCTCAAGAATACAACAACTAAGGAAGTGAGCATACAACTAGGCCTGAGGAAGATCCTCTAGATCGAATCGTTGTTTAAGCTGCTCATCAGGAGCTGAACAGTGTGCGGATCTTTCTCTCTCTGTTTCTGCAGTTAATACATTTTTATGTCCTGCACCTGTTTGCATTTTGCTTGGATGAGTGCTCACTAGTTTTCTCTTTTTCAAGCTTACGACTAAACCATGAAACTCTATAAAAAAATACTTTCAACCCAAAGGAAACGTAAATAAAAACCTTGCTGGGCAAAGCTGCAGAGAAATGTGCATGAAATGGTTTAATATCTGTAGAAGAACGTGTTGTTTTTAGATGTCGATCTATTGAACATGTGTAAGAAGTTATTTCTTCTTCTCCTACTTAAAGGGAGACTCTGAACACTGACTCTCAAACTGTGAGCAGGCAGAAACACGTCTCTCTCGTGCTGTGTGAACTCTGAACTCTGCATGTTTTCAGGATCTCTGTAAGATTAAACTTGTACCTCCTGTGCTGGTGTTGATGCTGCAGGTCCATTTTGGCCGCTGGCTGATCGAGGGCAGTCCCTACGTGATCCTGTTCGACGTGGGCTCTGCAGCCTGGAACCTGGACCGCTGGAAGGGGGACCTGTGGCAGACCTGCAACATCGGCCTGCCCTTCGAGGACCGAGAGGCCAACGACGCGCTCATCCTGGGCTCCCTGATCGCCTGGTTCTTCAAAGAGGTCGTGGCTTCTCCACGTTACCGCTTCTTAACGTCCACATTTCATTTCTGACGCTTTCAGTTGGTTATTTATGTGACTTTTATAAACTCCGCTCTCTCTCTTATGTTTGGTTGTTCAGCTGACAGACGAGCTGGGAGACAAACCCAATGTCATCGCTCATTTCCACGAGTGGCAGGCGGGTCCAGGCCTTATTCTCTCTCGCTCCCGCAAGATCCCCATGGCCACCATCTTCACCACACACGCCACGCTGCTGGGACGATACCTGTGTGCCGGGAACGCAGACTTCTACAACAACCTGGGCAAGGTAAGAGGGCGATGAGCTCATGCAGGATGAGAAGTTGAGATGTGCGGACGTTTCCAACCTCCTCCTCGAGAACAGTAGAATTTAATGCACCTCAGAGTCAAAGTAACCTGAGCATGTCCTCGTCGATGATATAAACCGATAAATAATAACAAGAACATGCATCAACTCGTACAAACAGGAACGATCTAAACTTCTGAACACTCTCACATTTCTGTTCCCTAATAATCGTTTTCTCGTTCAGAGCTTCAGACCAAATCTCGCCGTCTTTACATCCACTTAGAGCATCATTAGTGTCGTTGTGTTGTGTGTGCAGAGGTCAGTGTGTTGTGTGTAATTGGCTCTGCCGCTCATACGCTAAAGGTCGGCGTGCAGCTAAAGGCCAGCAGGTGTTTGTAACCTGCAGAGGAACTTATCAGTATTCATTTTCAGATTTATGAACTGTGACACACACAAACATACACTCACTAACACACTCTCCCACACACACACGTCCACATCCAAACACACACGTACACACACACATTTAAACACACGCACACGCACACACACACACACACACACACACACACACACACACACACACACACACACACATTTAAACACACACACACACACACACACACACACACACACACACACACACATTTAAACACACACTGTGCAGATAAAAGAGCTTCATTCAGTCCTGGAAAGTCTGAATTTATTACGATAAATAAAATAAACTTTTTTTAGAAACAAGCTGGACTCTCTCACTCAGTGTGTGTGTGTGTGTGTGTGTGTGTGTGTGTCTGTGTCTGTGCGTGTGTGTGTGTTACAGTTTGACGTCGATAAGGAGGCGGGTGAGAGGCAGATCTACCATCGTTACTGTCTGGAGAGAGCAGCGGTCCACTGCGCTCACGTCTTCACCACAGTCTCTCAGATCACCGCCGTGGAAGCTCATCAGATGCTGCACAGGAAGCCAGGTGGGGAAACTTTTCACCGTTACACCCTCAAACTCCAACACAGGAGCCTTTTTCTAAACATCCGTCTGAACGAGCAGTTCGTTCTGATTGGTCCAAAATGCACTATAAGAACAAATGTGAGATCCTCAGTTTGCCACAAATCCCCGGATGTCGTTCTGATTCTGTAAAAATCTACAGTCTGTATCAGACCAGTCTCCCTCACGTACTGTTTCCCACAATGCAAAGCGTCAGGTCAGAGATGAATATGACGGACAGCAACATCCATCGTAACAGAGGAAATAATCACAATCAGACCAAACCACACAAACATACCACCAGTTATCATTGATTCTCTAAATCATGAAAACTCTAAATGGATCACTCGTCAGCGGCGTTTTGACGTCAGTCGGGCTGTTGATTACTTCCTCATTCCACGATCAACAGTTTTGGTCCCAAGAGGATGACCCCAAAGGCTTCAGGGTCTGATAGGTGTGGCTGTTCCAAAAACACTTGAGTGCATCTGGGGGAAAAAACAGCTGGGAGCGCCTGTGGAGCGGTGCTGTGTGTGTATACTGGCGACCAAATAATATAAGTGGGAAATAATTAAAGCGAACGTGCTTTGCTCCTCAACGAGGAGCGGGGAAAATGTCATAAAGAGTGGAGGTAAATCCTCACACTGGATTTGATTGGCTGCTTCTGCCAAAAGTGACATTGACGAGTGCTGCGACTCGGCGTCTTGAGCTGAAAAGTTTTCTGCATGCTTTTATGCACGCCCTTAAACTGCTAGAAAACCATGTCGCGCAGCAGCAGAGAGGAGCGACCAGCAAGCTCACTGTACCGGAGGAAAACAACAGTTTTACTGGTGACACGTCTCTAGAGGTGCATCTCTTTGTGATCGGGCCCTTAGACTTCCTGTTTGAAACATTACATATCTTCTGTTAGAACTTTTGAATTGTTGTTTTATGATTACAGATGTGGTGACGCCGAACGGTCTGAATGTGAAGAAGTTCTCGGCGATGCACGAGTTTCAGAACCTGCACGCCACCAGCAAGGCTCGCATCCAGGAGTTTGTGAGAGGTCACTTCTACGGGTGGGTTAGATTTATCCCAGACAAACGTTAATGGTCTTATTTAGTCAAAGTTGAATACTTCTCGAATGGTTTCCTGACTCTGATTCACCTCCTCTCGACAGTCATCTGGACTTTAACCTGGAGAAAACGCTCTTCTTCTTCATCGCTGGACGCTACGAGTTCTCCAACAAAGGAGCGGATATTTTCCTTGAATCACTGTCCAGACTCAACTACCTGCTGCGGGTGAGGACCTGCAGACCTTCTGATCTAGAAGAACTCTGCTGTATGCTTTAAATGTGCAAAAGTAGCAACAAATATAAACCTTCAAAAGACTTTAAATCTCAAAGATCAGTAAAGAGGAGGCAGACATGGATTCATCCTGAGAGAGGGGAACATAAAGACGAGGAAAGGACTGTGATTTTAGAGATTAGGACCTTGTAAAGATGCATTTAAGTCCATGACAAGATGCAGAACTTAAAGTGGTCTGCAGACTGCTTTTGAGGGCGCACTCACACTGTACAATCCATACCGTGCCAAAGTACAACTGACCCCCCAAAGTCCAGTTCATTGGACTAGTCTGAGTGCTCTGTTATGTGCTCAAGCTCAGTTCACTTCCTTGGCCCTGGTACTGTAACGGGTTGGGTCCGTGCCTCTTGGTTAACGTTGTTTTGGAGAGCGTTGGAGACAGTAAGTTCGCCAAAAGTGCACAACAACACGTGTCGGGGGTTTCCACACTGCTTACGAAGCCCGGTTGTACGCCTACTATTTTATCATACATGAGCGAACTCGTGCCACTGTTGAGCTGAGAGGCAAAAGGAAAGTAGAAGCTTGGTTGAAGACATCCGTCCACGGCAGAAGCGCCGCTCAGACTAACCTCAAGGCTAAAAACAAGGTGCCGTAAAGTGACATCGCTCCCCTAGCAACACAGTATGTCTAAAAGGTACATTACACGTTTTCAACTGTCACAGCACGGTTGGAAGAGGCGGGCTTCGGCATGGTACGGTTGCACGAATACGCAACGAGGACATGAAGTATAATCGATCACCCCCTCGCGTAATCGAGAAAATCCAGGCGTGATGGAGGGGCCTAGTGTGAGTGCGCCTTCAGACCAACATCAATCTTCATGTAGGAGGTTCTTAAGGAATGAAAGCATTGCTGAACTTAATCCTCGCTTCGTCCCCAGGTCCACAGAAACGATGTGACAGTCGTAGTTTTCTTCATCATGCCGGCTAAAACCAACAACTTCAATGTGGAGTCACTGAAAGGGCAGGCGGTGCGTAAACAGCTCTGGTATGTCTTCCTTTAGATTACTAACAGTCCATCACACCATGAAACACTTGATATGCTGTTGTATCCACTGTGACCTAGATCCTCTCTGCCAGGGTCGACCAGCAGACGTGCACATGTCAAAGTCTGTGAGTCTGGATTGAACATGTTGAATGAATGTTTTCCTCTGACTCTCTCAGGGACACAGCTCACTCTGTGAAGGAGAAGTTTGGTAAAAACCTGTACGAAGCTCTGTTAAAGTAAGTACTCGTCTCTGTGTCTGAAACCACGGCGTGATGAACCTCAATGACCCGAATCGTCTTATAATCGGGGTTATCTGATATCCAGGCTAATGTGTTTTACACCTCTATAATCCCTGTTTATATCAGCCCTTATTATGGTTGATATATTGAGGTCAGACATGATCTCTGTCGAGTGTTTCATGGTTTGTTTTGTCCTCAGAGGAGAGATCCCAGACATGAACTCCATCCTGGACAGAGACGACTTCACCATCATGAAGAGAGCCATCTACGCCACACAGGTACGCAGAGTTCACATCTATTCGTTCCCTAATCTCAGAACCTTTAGGTTGTACAGACACTTGTTCTCATTCGTGTTCTGAGGATTATTTGTGGTTTTGATTTGGATGAGTCCTTGCTCTAAGTGAAGGAGTTGAAGTATCTCGGGGTCTTGTTCACAGTGAGGGTAAGATGGATCGTGAGAGTGACAGACTGATTGGTTCAATGTCTGCAGGAATGCAGGCGTTGTGGTGAAGAGGGAGCTGAGTCTGAAGGTCTGAAGTCTGAGTTCTTGATTTACCGCTCTGTCTTGGTTTCGACCCTCACCTGTGGTCATGAGCTCTGGGTAGTGACTGACAGAATAAGATCAGATACAAGCGGCCGAAATGAGTTTCCTCCTGAGGATGTCTGGACTCAGCCTTAGAGAGGAGGAGGAGCTCAGACATCCGGGGGGAGCTCGGAGTAGAGCCGCTACTCCTTCACATGAAAAGGAGCCAGTTGAGGTGATTCAGGCATCTGATTAGGATCCTCTTGGACGCCTTACTTTGGCGGTTTTCTGGGCACGCCCAAAATGGACTTGTACAGCGCAGGTCACACCTAAACATTCACAGACTACAGGAAGAGACACCAGGAGGAGACACACGGGGGAGACACAAGGAGAACCTTAAGTTCACACACTGATGGTAGAGTTTGCTATGTAAGGAGTCCACCAGTACATTTATACACATTCATACGCTGCCGACGTAGCAGAGGGAGCAACTTGGGGTTTAGTGTCTTGGCCAAGGACACATTGGACATGTGGCTGCAGGAGCTAGGGATCAAACCCCTGACCTTGTGGTTGAGAGACGACGAATCTACCACTGAGCCACAGCAGCCAAATAAACACAGAGTCAGACATGCATGCAGACACAGCGCTGGGCTCCTTTAGATTGAAGGCACATCGTCACAGGAGGCGTTAAACGGCATAGGGCTACTGTAACTCCTTTCCATTGAAGAATTAGAACCTCGTCTACTTCAGGAAATAGAGAAAAGCATCAACTCTTCTAAATGAGGCTTTCTGTGTCTTTAAGGATCGAAGCTGCTCGTCAGTTCACAGTCGCTGTGTTAAAAATAGCCGCAGAGAGAAACAGATAAAAAGCTGTAAAGATAAATCTAAACATCCTCATCTCCTCGGCTCACTTTTTTATGAATGGGGGGGAAGTCATTAACTGTGCTGGATCAATATGAGCGATGGCCTCTGCTGGAGTTATTGCAGCACATGGAGGGGATTCCCCTGCAGGAAAAGTATGAATGAAGGTGCAGCCGCCATGTCGGGCGACCCGCGGGTCAATAGAGCGCCATCAATGAGGAGGTGATCTATGTTACAGCACCGTGTCACAAACAGAGCGCTTATAAAAAGGTCTTCTTTTCAATTACAGGAATTTATGCCCACGTCAATATTCTCTGTGAAACAGAGCGTGAGCGGTATTGACTGTAAGAGTGTGGAGTGATCGATCGGAGACTCGACCTGATCGCTGATAGGAGGAAAAAACATCGAGATTCATTCTCTCTTTGTTATTTTTCATGTTTGGCCCTCCTCGTTTCCCTCCCAACACCTCCAACTTTTCAATACCAGCCTTTTTTTATTTCCCAAAGTTAGACATCCAGTTTAAAGATTCCTCTCAGTCTCAAGCCAAAAAAGAAGAAAACCTTAAAGGACCAGTCAGTGAGATGTGTAGAGAGTGAAATGATAAAGTGAGCTTACTCTATGATCAGACATTAAGGAAACATGCTATGTTGAAGTGCTGGCTTCTCTGACAACAATGCAGCAGCCAGTATGTCCTCCTTCTAACTTTAGATTCTGGTCCTGAATGGTCTGGATTTGTTTGGACCAGAGAAGGTAGGCGGTTTTAAGGCACCCCCACACGGCCGTTTTGGACGCCCCTCGGTTTGCCAGATATGAGAGCAGTTATCAGGTCAAACCAACAGGTGTTGCAGCGATGGAAGCGGGCAAGAGAACTGGTTCAGATAGAAGTGATTGTACCCGACCTAAAAAGCCTCTGCATGTTTCTAATAAGCTCCACGAGCAGAAACGTGCTCAAACTAGGATCAATATTGGAGATGCTTTTGAAAAATGGAGAGAGGTTAGAACGCAGAAAGGTTTACAGACCGATGCAGAGCTCTTCGCAGGTCTGGTTTTTACCTGTGATGTAAAAGCTAAGAGGCTTATTAAAGAAATGTTGAAGAGTTGTGCCTCAGGTTTGTTGTCTCCTGAACTGGCGGTAATCATGTGACCTGTAGATTAAATGTGTGACTTCTTTCATGTAGTGAGGCGTTGGTGTGAGATGGTAATCGGATATCATTAGCTCCGTGTTTAGCTAATGCCTCTGCTGATCAATACTCAGTCTGAAAGGTTAACAGCCGAGCACCGCTGAATCAAACACGCATCATGTCAGGTCTCCTCTCTCCACTGCTCCAGGTGTGTGTGTGTGTGTGTGTGTGTGTGTGTGTGTGTGTGTGTGTGTGTGTGTGTGTGTGTGCGTGTGCGTGTGCGTGTGCGTGTGCGTGTGTGTGTGTGTGTGTGTGTTCATAGGAGTTCAACACTCATTCATTCAATATCTGTGCTCTGGTTGTCGTACACGTTTCAGTCTTTAATCTTGAAACAATCAACGTATTGATTTAATCATTAAGGAAATTATTTTCCCACAGGGTAAATTGATTTCTTCAAATCAGAATGAAAGCAACGATTCATTAATCAATAGTTACAAATGTTATCTGAACGTCTCGTTCGAGGATCATCCCTTTAAACTGATTCTATGAAGATTTTAAATTAACCTGGAGTCCGTTATTTTGTCCATTTCTCGACTAACCTGTCTCCTCTTTGGAAACGCCGACTCTCAGAGACACACCCTCCCTCCAGTGACCACTCACAACATGCTGGACGACGCCACAGACCCCATACTGTCCAACGTCAGACGCATCGGCCTCTTCAACTCCAGGAGCGACCGCGTCAAGGTAGACCAGATGTGTGAATGTGAATATCTGTACCACGTAACTGGTGCTGACGTATTCATGTTTAACTTCATGTTTCGACTGTTTATTTATAATTTCTCCATGTCTGTCCTCGTCTCAGATCATCTTCCACCCTGAGTTCCTGTCCTCCACTAGTCCTCTGCTGCCGATGGACTACGAGGACTTTGTTCGTGGCTGTAACCTCGGAGTGTTCCCGTCCTACTACGAACCCTGGGGATATACGCCCGGTAACATCTTACTCACATATAAGCCGTTTCCACTCATGCACTCCTGATAGTTCGTAGACAATTACAGGAGGACTGAAATCCTCCTGACCTGGTTGTTCACATATTCTCCTCACAGTGGGAGACTATCCTTGTCAGACAGGAAGTGGGGGGGGGGGGGTCTCTTGAGGTAAGACGTGACGTAAAGAAAACGATGTGGAAGTTGCGTAAGAAGTAACAGAGTCCTCGATACGACACTATAATGAGAATATGTGTCTTTCTATCAATGCTACGTGTAGTTGAACAGAATCACAATCTGAACTAAAGAGTGGAGAAGAACATACTGGAGAACAGGAAACAGAATGCAGCAGGTTCATTAGAGCACGGAGATCGTAGAGGTGGCGTGCAGACAGTCTATGGTCGTGCAGCGATCACAGGGAATAAACGTCACCACCCCCTCCCACTCGCTCCAGGTGAATTCTCCTGATTATATCCTGCTGCGTTCTCACATCAGCTCACTCTGACTTTCTGCAGAATAAATACGAGGTAGATAGCAGAGCTTTGATTTGGCTGCTTGTTAGCTTGTGTTTATCGTGTGTGAGAGAGAGAGAGAGAGAGAGAGAGAGAGAGAGAGAGAGAGAGAGAGAGTGTATTAAAGCTGTATATATGAGACAGCTGAAAGGTATTTTGATTGACAGTTGTGAATGCTCCATCCTGATGTAACTCGTACAGCGTGAGCTCTCAGGTCGTGTCAACAGTCGTACAGCGCACGCCGTGCTTCACTGAGAAAGATGTTTGAGAGTGTTTGAAAACACACGATAAAAACAACATTGTTTTGACTGCACCTCTCCAGGTGAATGTACTGTGATGGGCATCCCCAGTGTGACCACCAACCTGTCCGGTTTCGGCTGCTTCATGGAGGAGCACGTCTCAGACCCTACTGCGTATGGTGCGGACACACACACAGGCACACACACACACACACACTCCCAGACGAACACACTCACAATAAGTTTTATTACACACTTGTTTTAAAGAGGTGCGTTAATCCTTTTGAGTCTGACTGGGTTCTTTCCTCCACTCTCTCCGCCTCCGTCTCAGGTATTTACATCGTGGACCGGCGGTTCCGTTCAGCCGACGACTCCTGTAACCAGCTGACTCAGTTCATGTTCAGTTTCTGTCAGCAGTCGCGTCGTCAGCGGATCATCCAGAGGAATCGAACCGAGAGGCTTTCTGAGCTGCTGGACTGGAGATACCTGGGACGGGTGTGTTTCTGCAGCACCAGAGCAAACTGATGTGTGACAGCAGGATGATCTCTGACAGGCAGGATGCTGTCATTGGAAAATTAATGTTCATTTAAAATCATAGCCCGAGATTTATTCAAGTTCTTAAACTTAGATAATTTGCTATAAATTGAGCCACAACACGTTTAAGAGAAAGTTCTCCCACTGTCATGTGTTTTAAACTCTGTAAGATGTTCTCATACGTGTTATTAATGAACTGATGTGACGTTTTGTCGTCTGCAGTTCTACATTAACGCTCGTCATCTGACGCTGAGCAGAGCTTTCCCAGACAAGTTCAAGATGGACCCCATGGCCCGTCTGAAGGTGAGGAACACTGTGATGAAATGAGGAGTATGAAGTTTCACATTCTAGGCCCAATGTAGGTTAAAAAATCATTCAGCAAATCACCAACGTCTATCCCCTCTGGAGATTCACTCTGAAAGTGACACACGCATGAACACGTGAACTCTTCTCATGTCCGACACATGAAGGAAGCTGCAAGATTTTAGCTGCACCTGTGAGGCTTTAATTGACAGGCTAACATTTAGATGATTGACAGACCGTCATGGTGGAGTGTGAGGATGCAGAGCCACGTAACGCTGGGTAACATGAGACCCCAGAGAAGAAAGGAAAGGAGGAATTAAGAAAAGGAAAGGGAGAAGACAAGGAAGAAACTGTGGAGATGGGATGAGAGGAGAGGCAAGGCGAGGCGAGGTGGTGGTTATGGAGGAAGTGAAATGGGAAGATGAAGAGAAAGCAAAAAGGTGGCAGCGTAGAAAAGATGGAAGGTGATCGTTAGGGAGGAGAAAGGAAAAAGAGGGGTTGAAATCAACGATTGCAAGGAAAGAAAAATCACAGAAGGAAGGAAAGGGGGGAAATGGAAAGAAGAGGGAAAGGAGTAAAGTTACGGGGCAAAGGAGGAAGAAGGGAGAAAGACAACAGATAAAGGCTATACCCTCTGAACTCTCTTGTCCCATTTCTCATCAGCACCTGAACGCACCATGTTGCCGATAAAATCTCTCTCGGGTGGTTTTATTAGAAATAAACAGAAAATCTTTTAAAAAGCTGAAGTAGCTTTATGTACAATCATCTCTGTCTCCACAGAGCGATGGTTTCCGTTATCCTCGTCCGTACTCGGTGCCCCCGTCACCCTCCGCCTCCGTCCATTCGACCCCCCACCACAGCGACGCGGAGGACGACGACGATGACGACGAGCCGTACGATGAAGATGAGGAGGCTGAGAGGGACAGGCTGAACATCAAGTCTCCGTTTGTGCTGGGAGCCGGGCCGGAGGGCAAGAAGAAGCAGCCGGGAGAGTGGGGAAACTGAAATGATGTGATCACATCCTCACTGTAATGAAATCAGCCTCCTGTACTGCTCCAAATCTTTGTATTTCTCTTACACTAAGTTTCTTCAAAGTTTGATGACTTGTGAGATAATTAAAAATCATCAGTCACAAAACAAAGGCTCCTGTTCTGAAGTCGGGCTCTGTTCTTGGTAACCCCAGTAACCCCTCCCCCAGGTGGGTGACACTCCCACAGCTAGGTGTTTGTTCTGCCCTCTGAGTCTGCCTTCTCACCGTAAACAATAGGGCATGGAGCGAGAAAGCCCGAGCCACCCAAGCCCTTCCAGAGAGGGGCGTGGTCAGACAGAGCTCATTTACATTTAAAGCTACAGACACAGAAGCAGCCTGTTCTGAGCAGGGCTGAAATAGAGGGGTTTATAGGCATGATCAAATACAGGATCAGAGTGGATTTAGAACAAGACACTTCACACACATGTTTAGAGGAGCTCTGAGACTTATTTACACTGAAGAGGAGGAGGATATGTGACCTTTAATTAGTAGCTGCATTTCTTTTAAGAACTTCAACCTCCTCCAACAGTAACTTATTAAATAAAAATCTGCTGATTGCAGAGAAAGAACAAAAGTCAGAATAAATGAAGATCAATCGTGCTATGAATTCAAACTTTTTATTAAAACATCACATTTTAAACATATTCAGAGATTCCATATTTACACCCAGTCCGTCTGACAGCTTCACAAACGTACGAAAGACGATCAGAAATATTCTCTCTTCCACACCGGCAGCTGCTGGAAATACACCTCGTCTGGGTTTTCATCGCCTACACGAGGGAAAGGAAACCGTCCTGAGTCATACGCAGACAGTGTTAAGGAAACATAACATTTCAAATTCATTCTGCACATGTCCTAAAAACGTCCCTATAGTAAGACCATCACGTTGACCTTTGACATTTTTAATCCATAAACTGATTTGAGAAAAATAAAACAAGGACTGAATATTATTTCATGGCCATGAAGTTACTAAACACAGACTTTATGAAAATGGCGACTTGGTGAGAGACTTTGATTGTGATGCGTGCAGCGGTGTAGTCAGACTGGCTGAACCGGGCCGGACCTCTCCTGCAGGGGAGGTCCGAAGTGTTAGGAACACGTTCACATTCACACGAATGAAAAACATTTATTCATGCCTCAACAATAAAATAGACATCATTCTCAGCACACAGCACCAACTCCTCCTATTGTTTAACCAATCAGATGAGACGTTCAGTTTGGACCTCAGACGGGACAAAACATGAGACAGAACAAAGAAATGGAACTAAACAAATATTCAAGAGGCGCTTCAAAGACGTTTTAACACCTTCTTTTTTTTTCGTGACCCACTGAAAACAGCTCACTCGTCACTTTTACAATACTAACCAAATGAAATGGGCTAAGCTGAAATGCAGTTTAGCGACCAGCAGCCTGATGTCACACAGACAAAATAGTTTAATTGAACAAAAATCCCGCCTCTGACAAGGCAAACAGCCAATCATAGTTCAGGATTTTGGGGCGGCTAATCAGATTTCTAGGATGAGCCTGGCCACGCCCCTGGATGCATAAAGATCAAACCTGCCTCACATAAATGATAAATGTGATAAAAAGTCACGTGTCTCCTTTTCTGTCTTTTCTTTTCTTTATTAGACCCACACGTTTCGGCTTGTGGCCTTCATGACCCTGATGAACGCCAGAAGCCAAAACACGTCGGTCTAATAAAGTTAATAAAATTGATCTTCATACTACAAGTGCTGCTGGAGCTTTTTGACCTCCTCAAGCCTTTCACTCTTTATGCACCTCAGTAGTTGGTGAAGAAAACCCGACTCTGCTTCTCCAGAGCTTCCTTATCTCCGGCTTTTTTCTAAATTCAAACCTCAGCAGCTGTAATAATAATGTTTCTCAGCACTTATTTCAATATTGACGATAAATAATTAAAGGTAGGAAGGTGCAGGTGTGGCTCTCACCTCCCTCTCTGGCCTGCTGCAGGAAGTTGAGCAGGACTGTGGCTGCCTGATCCACGCTCAGCTTCTCCGTGTTCTGACTGCGAGTCTCTAATCAAGATATAAAAAACACAGTTGATCTCAGACCGGAGACAAACAGCAAACACACAGACGATCTCTGGCAGGGAAGAAGGACCAAACAGATGATTACTGCGGGTAAAAACTAAACAAACACAGGTCGACAACGACAGACGGTACAAACATCAAATCAATTATTTATGCAGGTTAATAAAACGTTAAACGGAAATAAGCTTATTTAGTTATTTTCTCGTCTTCTGACTCCTCAAAGTGCTTTTACACCGCAGGTCACACCGACACATTCACTCACTGATGGTAGAGGCTGCTGAGTAAAGAGACCATCAGTATTAACTCATCCATTCATACACATTCACACACTGATGGTAGAGGCTGCTGAGTAAAGAGTCCATCAGTATTAACTCATCCATTCATACACATTCACACACTGATGGTAGAGGCTGCTGAGTAAAGAGACCATCCATTCATACACATTCACACACTGATGGTAGAGGCTGCTGAGTAAAGAGACCATCAGTATTAACTCATCCATTCATACACATTCACACACTGATGGTAGAGGCTGCTGAGTAAAGAGACCATCAGTATTAACTCATCCATTCATACACATTCACACACTGATGGTAGAGTCTGCTGAGTAAAGAGTCCATCAGTGTTAACTCATCCATTCATACACATTCACTCACTGATGGTAGAGGCTGCTGAGTAAAGAGACCATCAGTATTAACTCATCCATTCATACACATTCACTCACTGATGGTAGAGACTGCTGAGTAAAGAGTCCATCAGTATTAACTCATCCATTCATACACATTCACTCACTGATGGTAGAGGCTGCTGAGTAAAGAGTCCATCAGTATTAACTCATCCATTCATACACATTCACTCACTGATGGTAGAGGCTGCTGAGTAAAGAGTCCATCAGTATTAACTCATCCATTCATACACATTCACTCACTGATGGTAGAGACTGCTGAGTAAAGAGTCCATCAGTATTAACTCATCCATTCATACACATTCACTCACTGATGGTAGAGGCTGCTGAGTAAAGAGACCATCAGTATTAACTCATCCATTCATACACATTCACACACTGATGGTAGAGGCTGCTGAGTAAAGAGTCCATCAGTATTAACTCATCCATTCATACACATTCACTCACTGATGGTAGAGGCTGCTGAGTAAAGAGACCATCAGTATTAACTCATCCATTCATACACATTCACACACTGATGGTAGAGTCTGCTGAGTAAAGAGTCCATCAGTATTAACTCATCCATTCATACACATTCACTCACTGATGGTAGAGGCTGCTGAGTAAAGAGTCCATCAGTATTAACTCATCCATTCATACACATTCACTCACTGATGGTAGAGGCTGCTGAGTAAAGAGTCCATCAGTATTAACTCATCCATTCACACACGTTCACTCACTGATGGTAGAGGCTGCTGAGTAAAGAGACCATCAGTATTAACTCATCCATTCATACACATTCACACGTCGCTGACGAAGCAGCGGGAGCAACTTTGGGTTAAGTGTCTTGCCCAAAGACACATCAACATGTAGCTGCAGGAGCTGGGGATCAAACCCCTGACTTTCCGGTTGAGCGATGACCGACTGAGCCGCAGCCGTCCCAACAAAAACCTCACACAGATCATCTCTGACTGGGAGCCATGATCCAACACAGAGGATCATTTCTAATGTGATTCTCTCCCTGATAGGAAGCAGACTTCTCCTCGTGGGACGGGAATAAAACACGAAAGAATGCAGAGTGAAGTTTGAGCACAGATAAAATAAATACACCCAACAAAGATCGTCTCCTGCAACAAACGTCAAACTGAAAGACAGCCAACTTAAGCACAGAACACAAATCATGTTTTTTAAATTGAACAATTTTGTCTCTTACTCTGAAAGTGTTTTGTAAAGCCTTCATTTGAATCATTCTAAACAAAACAAAAGAAGATGAACAGTAATTCTTAAAATATGCAAATGAACTCGTTTTGACATGTTTGCTGTACCTAAGTGTAACGTGTCATAGACGTCTCCTTCTTTTCTGTCCTCTGAGATGAATCTGCGCCCCTCTGGAAGAAGACAGAACAGAAACATCACAAGTTTATGTTTCCTGAAACGTCTTTAAACACCTGAGAGCGAAATTTAGTCAACAAACATTTCGGAAAGTAGAACTTCATCTGCTTCTTTCTTGCCAGACTTTGGGAGGAAGCTTCTTAAATGTGCAGTTTTTTTCTATTCACAGCTAAATAAAATGAGTTTCTCTTCTTGTAGTTTGAACAACATGGAGATCCAAAGGTAGCACAACTTAAAAGACAATAAAAATATGATCAATTAAACCTGCAGCATGCACAATAATTGGTTTATTCCTTCCACAGAAGTTGTTTTTATTCACTTAGAACAGCTTTTAATGTTTCATCTGAAGGTTGGTTTGAACTCTGCCTGATTTGACAAAGACTGTCTCCTCTCATGCATGCTGGTATTTTATTCAAAATGTGTTTATTTCTATGTTATCTAAACACTTTCTCTCTCTGTGTGTGCAGAGAGACTAAGAGCAGGTGAGTACATACGAGTGCCCTTTAGGTAGAGCATCGCCTGAGGGGTCCAGTTCCTCCGCTGGAAAGAACTCTGAAATAAAGAAACAAAGAAAGTTATAAAAGCAGCTTTCTTTTATTTAAACTGACCCACATGTTCAAATCTTTTTCTGCAGGCATTGAGGGGAAACTTCAGAGTTAAAGACGAGCAGAGGACCAAACCAATCAGGTGTACCTTCGGTGCGCTCCACGACTGAGAGATAAACGAGCCCAGCAGCAAAAGGGTGAGTGCATAAGTGATTGTGATCGTCCTCAAACCCTGTAAGAGCAAAATACAAACTTTTTCAATTCACAACTTTCGATCCTTCAACATTCTTTTTTAGAGAAAGACTCAGTCTGACGCGAACGTTTCTGTGCGTAATTACGCGCAGGTGAAGCTTTTACCTGAACCTTAGATTCCTGGTGAACTCTCGTAACTTGTATGCAAAGTATATTCATGTTTTACATGCAGAAGAGAACCATGATTAGGAAAAACATGTTTAATCAGCAGGTAGATTTGCGTAAAGCCAGGAGAAGAATGGATGCACTTTGAAGAAGTAGCAACAAATAGGTTTAGTTTAGTTGTTTTAATTCATAATCGCGTTTTCTTTCATGCTTATCGACATTTTTCCATTCCATATTAAATTCATGGAAAATACAAACAAGAACAGCAAATCTAAGTAACAGAGAAACATGTCTCAAAACTGAAGATTTTCGCGCCATGGAACTAAAAACTTTCCGCGCGTTGTTCTTACCTTCATGTTGTCAGAGAGGCTGAGACTTTGGTGTCCTGCAGAGAGGATGAGGCAGTGAAAACATCCCGGCTGTGATCCCTCCTCCTGTATTTATATCCTCCGGGGCGGTGGTCCCTCTGAGCGCGCGCTCCTGCACCCATAGGTCACGCCAATTTAATGAATCAGAGGCGCGTGAAAAAATGTGAATGAACGGAGTCACGGATCGATACTGCTGCATTCATTGAGCAGCAGCGTGCACTGTAAATACTTCTGAATTAAAACAGCTGCCAAGAGCGCGCGCTCTCTGCTCCGTGGTGGACTTTAATGACTCATGATGGAGCTGCAGGCCGCGGGGGTGAAATGTGGTCCGGCTGAGGGTGATGTCACTGTGGGGTAGCAGCCCGCAGCCTCCCCCCCCCCCACCTCTGTGGGGTTATTGATATGTTTGCACCGTGCTCAGTGGAGCAGAACGCGGAGAGATGAGAGCTGGATTTTATGAATCAAAAGGCCACTCTTGGAATAATGAGTGGAGCTGCAGGGATATCATTAACTACCAGCTGCAGACTGTGAGGGAGGCTGATAGAGGATTATCAGACACACTGAGGTCACTGGTCCAGAACCAAAGTTATCAGGGGCGGGTCTAGAGTCTTTTGGGGCCCTAGACAAAAAATCACAGGGGGGGGGGGGCCTACAAGCAGCGTTCATCACCATTATGTTATAAATAGCAGTATAGGAAACATTTAGTTTCTTTATTTGACACAGATTCTTTTTTACTTAGTCTTGGTACTCGAAATCTGTCCTGGTCTTAAGACGGTCTAGAGACCACTTTTTAAAGGTCTCGTTTCAGAATCCAAATCATTTTTACTTGGTCTTGTCTCAGACTGGGCGGACTCCGGATTTTAAATCAAGACCGGTCGAGACCACTGATCGGCTGTTTTAATGTCATTACTGAGACTAGAAGGAAAACGCCTCTTTCTGAAAAAACAAATCTCTTCAGTTCATTCATTATTTGATTTTTATCCCCCGGTTACGGCCGCAACCTTCCCGGTGTTACGGTCTAAGTAAGTGACACGCCCCCTAAACACAAGATGATGATTAATCAGTGATATTTATGGTCTTGGTCTTTACTTGGTCTCGATCCCTACATGTCTCGGTCTTGTCTCGGTCTTGGAGCACTCTGGTCTCGGGTATGTCTTGGTCTCAGTTACAACACTAATGTACGTATTTCAAAGTTATGAACAACAATTCCTAAATTCTCTACTTCTTATTACTTCAATCAGGAGAGATGAGTAAATGAAATAAACGATATCAAGTCAAAATCCCATATCTGCTTAAAAACACGCTACAAGGGGGCGCAGTAAGCCTCGCGGTTATGTCGCGTCCTCGTCCCAGCGGCTGTGGGTCCGACCTCTGACCTTTGCTGCATGTCTCGGTGATCTCGGTGGAAGTGCTCCAGGCCTGAAGGGCTTCTTCAACCCTCTCAAAGAGGATTACTATCATATCTTTATATAGATAAATATATTACATCATATCTGGAAGTGAGTTGAGTCAAAGACAGGACAGGAATAAAGAAGCAGAAACATCGAGGATTGCAGATACAAAGCTTGATTCCAAAGTATATTTACAAAAGTGCCGTACAAGAAAAAACACACGTCGTCATTTCACAGGTAACGTCAGTTTCTGGATGCTCTGAGCAGAACAAAAAACACCCACAGCTGGAGAAGCTGGAGAACTGAAACCATAAAGGAAATCTGAACATTTAAAGCTGATGATTAAGGACACTGGATGAATGCAGACAGAGAGGAGAAGCTCGACGAGGGAGAGAACTTACTTTAATAAAACTGAAATCGAGTAAAAAGAAAAAGAGTCTGTTGGACCGGAAATAAGAGAAGCGGCTTGTTGTTAGTGTTGAGGAGTGTTCGTTCAAGAAGAGTTCATTTATTCATTTCCATCTTTAAATTCAAACACACATGTTACGATGTTGGATGTCCGTACTAAACCTCGGCAAAGATACACAGTTGTTGGTGTAATCCTCGGACGTGGTTTCCTGCCGCTCTGAACGAGACGTTACGAGAACTTGGCGAGACTTTGCCAGACCCGACGTCAGGTTCTGACGACCTATCAGAGCAAAGCATGGAGCAATGTTCTAGGACACGCCCACCCCAGCGTCTCTTTCAAGTACACGCCCACCAGGAAGCTTACTCAAATGTCCCTGCGACTGCAAACAGAGCTGGCCAATCAGAGGAGAGTGGGCACTAAGGAGGCGGGCCTTAAAGAGGCAGCAGCTGAAATGAAGCGTTTCAGGCAGAGGCTGAAATGAGGGATTTTGCTGACGCCAGTATCAGATACATCAGGATGTTTTTGAGCTTCACATCTCTCAACGCTGCTCAACAGGTGTCCCAGACCGACATCAGTAACGGTGAACGTGAGTTTGACTAAAACTGTTAACTGATAAAACGTGAACGTCTGAAGTCTTCACATTTCTTGACGTGATCGTCTCACAACAATTAAACTTCTATAAACCAGAACATAGTAACAGTAAGAGTCGTCCCTCTGCTTCGTTAGAAAGGTCTGCGAAGGTCGTTACAATGCAAGAATTTGAAACCATCAAACCAAACCTTTTTTATATATTATTATTTTTGGACAGCTGAAGAGAGACAGGAAACGTTGAGAGGAGAGAGCAGGGGACGGCATGCAGCGAAGGATCGAGGCCAGACTCGAACCCACGGCTGCTGCCAAGAGGACCACAGCCTCTGTACGCAGACCGTGCACCCCAGCCGCCAGGCAATAACCATATCTTTATCTATTTTGATACCACAGCGACAAAATGATCATCCTAGGCGCCTGATGTTGGGTCATTTCTTGATTTCAGACATGAAAAACTGCAGACAAACTCCTGCACACGCTCTGAATTGTACAAAAACGATTCGGTATGTCGGAGTTTGCCTGCAGTATGTGATGGATTCACTCCTCTCCTCCTCATGAAACAGACGTAGCTTTTCCAAAGCTTTGGTACTTTTAGCTTCAATCGATCCTTCAAAGAGCAGAGATCATATCGTTTTGAAACACGTTGTATTGAAAAGCGTCGTAAATTTCAAAGACCTTAGCAAAGAAAAAGCTTTTTGGGATTCAGGGGAATTTTTACTGCATGTTTTATATTAGAGATGGTTTATTTCCCGATCAGACACGGAGCGAGGAGGATGTGGGTACAAGACACGATCCGTAGGCGGCTAAACTACGAGGAATATCATACATTTGGAAAAGAGCGCCGGTGACGTCAACAGCTCCTGTCTGAAAAGTTGAGAGATTTTTGTCTTGAGGGCTCGGAGCGGCCGCACAAAAAAGGCGAAGTGCTCGGAAAAAAAGACGCTGGCGGGTCCCTTTATTCCAGGCAGCAGCTCTCTGCTTGTTGAAAACAATTGAAAAAAGACGCTGCCGCTCAGAAAGAATCGCTAGGTGGACACGGGGCCTACGGTGCTACAACGTTACTGTTGATGCACGTAGCAGCCATGTTGGATTTTCGCTCGGACAACTGAAGGTTCTCACAGAATTCCGACTTTCCTGATGACGTATCAGAACGGCAACTCGGAATCCTGACCTCCGAGATGAAATTGAACGCACCATCATTATGCTCCCTACAGCAGTTTTCTTGCTTCTCTGAACTCTATGCAGGCGTCAGCTACATGAAGGTGCAGCCATCCACGTAACCACAAACAGGAGGAGTAACAGATTCCAGTTCGATCACATGGACCTCAGTTTACAGAAAGTGAAGCACTGAGCCGTTTAACCGTGACATGAAATGACATGTAACAGAGGGAAAGAATCACGTTAGCCACGCTCAGCGTTCAAATAGCTGCAGGACAAAAAGAAATAAAGCATCACAGAATTACTGCAGAGACACAAAATGCAAATAAAGTTCAAGCACAGGCACAGAGATGTAACAGTATGGCAAGCCGCAGGTCCAGTCCTTTAATCCTCTTTGTTTTCCTCCGTTTGTTCCACAGAGGAAGAAAGTCACGTAGACGCCGAGTCGATGGCGCTCTGAGGGAGTCTCCGTCCTCCATTTTCATGCCAGATGCACTCGATGGCGAGGGGATCAATAGCATTGGGAGTATTTATTGTAGTGACCTTGGTGACTCCACCCTTCAGTAACAGACGGGTGCTGCGACGCTCTGATGAACCTTTGATTGGTGGCGCTGAGTGGTGAAATTACAGACAAGACAGGAAGCAGTCTCTGCCTGCAGGAGGATGGGGGGGGGGGGGGCTGCTTTAAACCAGCTGAAGGGACGTCGTGTTGTTTTATAAAACCTGCTGCTCCACATACAAAAAGTCTCTGTTATACCATCGTGTTGCTCTCGCCTGCTTTGTCCACGTACTGAAAGAGAAGACGGAGATCACGTTAAGAGTCAGATCGCTGTTTTGAAGCTTCTTCAACATTTCAATATCGATCAGACGCGGACATGAGGAGTGTTGTTGACATGCTGTTAGTGTGAATTAAAGCGATGGCGGGACGGTCCGCCCTTTATCGAAGCCGTTAATGATGGAGAGCATGCAGGACTCAAAGGAACACACGACAGGTTCACAGGACAAACACCAATGATCGAGACTTTATTTCATCCAAAGTTCTGCATTTGATGTCTTTGAGAACATCTGTTTCAATTCTGAAGATTAAATTCATAACTCATATTTTGACCCTTCAGACTCTGCGGTGTATTACGATGATCTCATCTTCGTATCTTCGTACATCAAACATCGATCCAAAATAAAAGTCAGGAGTCTTTTTTAACTTAACTTGTAATTTCTTAAATGCTTCATCCTTGAGGGGTATGGACGTTCTTGGAAGTTGTGATCGAGTTAAAGTGGATCGATTTAAGTAGAAAGCTCATTTTGTTCTCTTTGGCGCCCCCTCTGGTGACGAGCAGTAAGTGCAGGTGTGTTTTCAGCTGATATTTCCCTCAAATTCAGTGTTTCTGTTTCACAACCTGCACCAATGTGAAAACTGTTTAACATAATGCAAAAACAAGCCGGGGGACATTTAGAAATAGTATCATTCGGAGCCTTTCCGATAGGACGCGAAGGCGCTCTCAAACCCATTCATTGTCTATGGGTTAAAAGGCGTACCTGCGCCACGCCAAGCTGAGCGCAAGGTCACTCCTGCTGTCCGTCGCGCTGTGCGACTGTTAAAACATTTTCAATTTGGGCGTAGCGCTCCGTGACGTCACCTCAGCACGTCCAATAGGAGGGACAGAGATCAGACGGACAGTGGGACAGTTTGGGCATACCAGGTGTCCTATCTGAAAGCTCTATATGCAGATGAGCCAGAAGGTTTGAATCTTTTTTAAGTTAAATATTGTGTATAAATATTGAGTTTCAGAATCACCAGTTCCTGAATGTCTGTCGTGTGTTCCTTTAAATTCAAATAAAGACATGAAGTTAAATGTTATAAAAAAGGGGAAACAAAGCCGTCTTACACACATTAAAAAATGCTTTCCCTCTGATCATGAGACACTCGTGTTGTGAATATCTTAAAGCGTGTTAAACATGTTAGCATGCGGGGGAAAATCGGCAGTGACTGACCACGACTGCTGATTGTCCTCAGAGCTTTACGACGGCTTCAATAAAAACACAAAGACAGAGAGACATTCACCTCAACACACAACTTCTCACACCACAGCATGGACGCAGCATGCTCCTTAGCATTAGCCACACAGCTAGCTGTGAGTATGCTAACCTGTAGTTCTGTTTAAAAGTAACCTTCCTGATCTGTAGGCGTGGACTCATCGCCCGGCTGACGCTGACACGTTAACTTAGATTGAAGTCATTTGAACTTAATGTTACATTCAATGCTTCTATCAACCTTTGTACGCTTTATTTTAAAAGAAACTTTGCTGTGTAGACACTTAGCGCTCATCTGGCGTTCGCTCATCGCGCCTGTTGTGTTATCCTGTCGTGTTTGACCAGGGTGGATCGTAAACAAGAAAAGGAGCCATGCTGCCAGTAAACAAAGCCGAACAGAGACGTCGCCGCCGGGCTTCGTTGTACTTACTGCACTGATGAAGGGAAGGTTGAGGATGGAGCCCAGCACAGGTATTCTCCTGATGAAGCCCACTATGACGGGGAAGAAGCCCCTGAACGTGACGAGAGAGAGAGAGAGAGAGAGAGAGAGAGAGAGAGAGAGAGAGAGAGGGAGAGAGGAAGTGGTTGGAGTCACTTCACAATGAAATAAACACACGTGCAGTTTTCAAGACAATCAGTTATTAGATCCTGATAATAATGTGAACTATTTGATATCAACTTCCGTACGATACGTTTCTATCGTATTTAAAGGCGTTTACGTTTGTGCGGATGATAACACAGAACCTTCATGGACAGAGTGTCTCCCAGGACAAACTATAAAAAGTGTTACACCTGTTCAATAAGCCAGACTCGCTGTTGGACGGTTTAACAACCATCAACCCGCTCTCGCTCCACCCTCGGAGGTTCTGTACGGCGCTGAATGTGGCGGTTTGAGGCTTACACATCAGTCAGGACCTCGTGTTGAATAACCCTCTGTGTGTTTGACATCATAAGAGAGGCTGTTCCATCTATATCATCGTCCGCATGCTGCTACGTATTAGAGAGAGAAAGCTAAGTTAGAGCAGGACGCTTCTGAGCATGTCGTCCAGTGAGTCCTCACGTCTCCATGTTCTCTGTTGACTGTATATCAAAGACTAAGCTAAAGAGAAGGCGTTTAACAGGCGGGGTGCACTCCCTTCCTGTTTCCCTCATCAATGCTCCAGGCCACACATTATCTGAAGACCAGCACACCCGTGTGTGCTCAAACACGTGCACGTACTTACACAATGTGCACTGCTTTGTGCAAAGTGTAATACAGCGCCCTGCGTCTCAGCCTAACATCCTGTTTATCATATAAGTTTAAAGAACATTTCACTGTTTCATGACCTGAGCTGTCAGTCTGCTGTCTCTGTGTTTCAGGTTCTTCTTCTATCCTAACGTCTCACCTGAACAAGAGGAAGAAGCCGTAGACCTCCAGCACGACTCCGATGATGGGCCAGCCAATCAGCACCACAAACACACCTCCCAGGAAGAAACCGGTGGCCTTCATTTTGTGCTTCTGGAAGAAGAAGCGGAAAGTCCTCTCCAATCCGATGACGAAGGCGAGTCCAGCAACAAACAGGATCTGCAGCGTGAAATATCAGAGAGGAGTCCTGTGATTGGTTCTTTATCATACTGCAGTAACAAACACAGCTTCTCCTTTATCCAACCCGAAGAGTCTGTTTCAGTTCTCGTTTCTTTTCACTAAACGCTGCGTACAGCATCCAGTCAGAGTACGAGGACAGCAAGAGAACTGGTTCAGATAGAAGTGATTGTACCCGACCTAAAAAGCCTCTGCATGTTTCTAATAAGCTCCACGAGCAGAAACGTGCTCAAACTAGGATCAATATTGGAGATGCTTTTGAAAAATGGAGAGAGGTTAGAACGCAGAAAGGTTTACAGACCGATGCAGAGCTGGATAAACACTGAAGCTTCAGTGTCCACCACATGGTGACCTGCGTGAGCATCCACTCTAGAGAGGAGGGGGGGGGGGAGACAGCTCTCTGCGATGTTTAGAATTGTGACTGCAGTACCCATTTTAAACACTAGGTGTCAGAGTTAAATCAAACTGCGTTGCTACAAGCGAATATGGAGGGACCAAGTAGCAGCTGCATTTTTTCTCAGCGTCACAGGTAACATCAGGCGACTGCAACGTCCCAAATCGAAGTTCTGCTTTCTCTCAGTCAACCTTTTCAAATAATGAAGCCATCAAAGTATAAAATAACCTCTCTGAGAATGTACAAAGTCAAAACTACTCACATTTCCAATAGCCAGGAGGGCTTTATCGAAGAACAGGATCATCCCGAAAAAGAGGAAAAACACGCCGAAGCCTGTTAGTCCCATTCCAATCTCTGCAGAAGACACACACACGGCCCCCCCGGAGAGAGGGTGTACATTATTATATCTGCATTTATAAATAAAATGTCAACAATGAAAGAAGGATTGGGCACTTTTAACAAAACAGCTCGACAAAGAAGTCGACTTTATTTATTACAGCGCTTTAAAAACAAACACGGTTTGTACCAAAACGTTTTAAAACAAGAAGAAGAAGAATTATAAAACGGACAAAACAGAAA
Organism: Tautogolabrus adspersus; assembly: GCA_020745685.1. Lineage (NCBI taxonomy): Eukaryota > Metazoa > Chordata > Actinopteri > Labriformes > Labridae > Tautogolabrus > Tautogolabrus adspersus. The sequence goes on from CM036555.1 coordinate 1,004,263, forward strand.
GTAAGAACATACACACACACACACACACACTCACACTCACACACACACACACAGACTCACACACACACACTCACACTCACACTCACACACTCACACTCACACACACACACACACACACACAGACACACACACACACTCACACACACACACTCACACTCACACACACACAGACTCACACACACACACTCACACTCACACACACACACACACACACAGACTTGCACAGCCAGAGTTGAGAAATGAACCTCAACTATCTCATGTAAGCAGTAGATGTTATATATCAAATTAAATATCTGAATCCAATCATTGTTTCTGACAGTAAACTGGAAATAGAAGTGTCTAAATATCAGGCTCCGTTTGTCTCTTTCTATTTAAAGCTTCAGAGATAATAATCATTACAGCTTCAATCTGACGTTCAGATGCTTTTGTTTTAAAGGGAGAGTCACTGAGAGTCAGCTGGTAGCTGTCAGGATCAGAGTTTGATGCAGGTGAAGAGGTAAAACATGAATCTAACTCTCTTAGCACTGGATGCTAACAGCTCGTTAGCTCAGATGGAGCCGGTGTTGTGCCGAGAAATGTATCCCTGCCGAGAATTGCATACACCTCGCAGGACAATGCAAAATATAGCAGACACAATATCTACACTGCTGAATTGTTCATCCACTCTTAAAATAATACACTGCCATATTTTGCACCCAACCTTAAATTTACTCTACACACACTTCAGAGTCAAACACTGTTTGCAGGTCATATTTACACAAGCTAATGAAAATCCGTCTTCTACCGAGTCTACAGAACAATACAAACACTTCACGTTTATGAGGTATAAACTTCACACACTTTGTCATCACAGATCTGATCCCAGAAATAACATTTAAACCGTTTTCTGACACTTCTGCGAGGTGCATGCACTTCTTGGCAGGGGTGCATTTCTCAGCATAACACCGGTGTGATAGAAAGGACAGAGACAACATTCAGAGGCGATAAAAACAGTGAACTCTTACTCTGGGAGTCCGTGAGAGAAATCATCCTGACGCCAAATAAAGTCCTTCAATTAAATATAAATAAAGAAAATATAACTATAACTATCTAAGCACTCCTCTCAGGGAAATTTGGATGACAGCTGCCACTGCAGCAACAGCCACGTCTTCCGGAAACACACCTTCTCCCGATGTCATCTTCCGGAACAGCGCCGTGTTGCGTTCCATGCGCATCGTTATTTACAGTGATTTACAAAGATACAAAAACTACGAGATGGGACAGCAAATAAAAGTTTTATTTTCTGAGTTAATTACTTTAAAAAAAGGTAAACACTTTTCTTATATATATACATTTCTTATATATATATATTAATACCTGACTTACATTTTTACAGGTGAGAAAAAGGTTTGAGCAAGAGAAAAATACAATATCCAACACCATGTTTGATAAAACATTTTTTCAACCAATTAAATCGATCAATACAAATATTTTACTTTATATTTCAGTTGTTGTTGCATTTTAATAGTTTTTAAAAATGTAATTCAGCCACAGTTAATGAACGTATCCGTGTTATTTAAACCACAATTGAATATTTTTGCTTTTGCAGTAGATCCCTTAAAGGTTGTACTAAAGATTGATCCATCACACGAGCACAATAATGAATATTATAGAAATATCAGCTGAAAACAAGAAATAATCTCACTTTATTTAAACGTTAACAAACTGGCGTTTAAATTGTTAGACAAAGATGATGAAATAAAATTAAACAACCAAACTGGCCAGAAACAACAGTACACAAATAAAAAATAAATACATCGAAATAAACTAAATGAACCAGCATGCCTCCCACCTGTTCATTGTTGTATATAGTTCTGTTCTTTTGGTACTGGAAACTGAGGCCTGTGTAAACCATGAGGAAGGAAATAAACACGTCTTAATTCAGAGGTCTTTTCATTTGGATATTTTTGTTTTTTTACGTTAGTTTTTAAATCTTATTTGCACATTTTCCTGGACTCTTGTAAATTGGAAGCTGAGCAAAAGTAAGGATTATTACTGCTAATACCAGGAATTCAAATTCTTTGTTTTTGTTTATTTGTGAGCCACATCGCTGTGACCAATTCTAAGGCTGAAAAGGCTTTGTAAGGTAAAAGAATACAGGATTCACTAGATAAATAGAAATGGTGTGCTTTCACATAATGCACTGACATCTGTGACGCTGTAAACTTGGTTAAACGGACATGACATGAATGTTTTTGTATTTCCTTCTTATAAAACTTCTGGATGCCAATAAAAAGAAAATTGAAAAAAACTAAATTAACATAAATAAATTAACTTAACGAGTCTCAGGGCACTTCTTTTATCCAACTTTTTACAAGGACTAAAACAAGTATTTTCTAATCATTGTTTAATTGAATACATTTTCGGGGAAATTTCGACTTTATTCTTGAAATTGTACTTCAATTTTATGTTCCACAGTTTGACTTATTTTCGACATTTTGATTTTATTTTCGACATTTCTACTTCTTTCTCAAAGTGCATAGTGAATTAAAATCTTCATCATCTCATTATTTATTTCTCGTGCTTGGCCCTTATCCTCTTCCATACAAAATGTACATTAAACATAAAACCATCTCGCTGTTCAACACGTTTCATGAACGCATCACAACTTACAGTTTGGTTTCCCTTCCTGAGTACGGTCTGTCAGGCAGCACTGATGTGGCCCTTAGATCAATGGAAACGATTGTTTTGAGACAACCTAATCTTTTACGTTATCATATAAACATTATGGCGTTTCTTATTAATCATATGAACAACGGGCTGTTGATTGAAAGTGCTTGAAAGAACATTGTCGATCTGGCCGAGAAGGGCGAGGCGTGTACTTCGCCTGCCAGTCGTCGCGCTGGGTACAAATACCCCTGAACGTCTCACCCCTGACCTGCTACAGTGTTCAGTGGCGGCGCGCGCTGTGTGACTGCTTAGCAACATACCCTTAGCAACGGTTAAGTGGATTCAGCAACAGACGAAGAAGAAGGAAACAGGACGGAGTTTCTGGATGGTAATTTGTAATCTTTGTTTCTTCCTTTTAGAGTCTTTTCCCAAAAGTCTCGGCTGATTTAATCTCCAGCAGAGAGGTCAACCTTTTACAAAAAGCGAAGCTAATGCAGTTAGCTACTGAAGAAACGGTAAGTTTAACAGGATGCTAACTTTCACTAACAACTACGGAGGAAACAGGTGCAGAGTTCACATTAGCATTAGCTCATTTAACGTTAATAAACATTAATTCTAAGTAGATATTTGTGTCTAAAAGACGTTTTTTAAATCACCTTTCAGACACCAGGCAAGTCAAACTGCTTTACAGGAGCTTAAACAAGCATTTCATACATTTTATTAAATTATAATATGTGTGTTCATTTAAGAATTACACACTTTATACACAGTGCATTCACCATTTACACAAATGTAGACATTTGTGTCCTAGAAAATGTGCACAAATGTGTTAAATAAACACGTGTGCACATGCAAACATCATTATATGTACAACACGATAACAAGGTGAGGTTAAACTGTTGGAAAAGATTACAAAGGAAAGAAAATGAAGTAAAAAGACCAATTTGATCAATAAAAAGTGATTAACAGTAAACATAGACGGTGTTTTATTCAAAACTAGAGATGCACCGATGGGGAAATCTGGGCCGATACAAATACCGAGTTGGAAATAACATTTTAGCCGATTCCTGTTTGTTTCGTGTCAGACTCCCACAATGTGAAATGTTCTCTTATATTTGACGATGAAAACAAGTCAGAGTTTATACAATAGACGCCCAATAATAAACCTCCTCTCTGAATCAGTAGTTAGGTGTGCTAGATGTCAGCATTAAATTGATTTGGCACAACAGATAATCATCGGCTTGTGACATCGGTTCATGCAGCATCTTTTGCCGATGTCACTGTTGTCATGTGCATCCTAGTAGAATCGGGCCTGCACACTTTGGGGAGAGATAGCAACAATACGTTTTGTGACACAAGTTTGAAGGAAGCAGGTTCAGTATAGCCTTTTTGATAAGGACGTGTCAATGATTTTGTCTACGAGTGGTCAATGCAGGCCAGCCGACTCGATCATACAGAGTACAATGATGAGTTCGAGCCCTGAGATTAGTTATGAATCTCAACACACCATGTTACAAACAGTATCTAAAGATGTAAGGCACTGAGAAGAGGCATGCATAAATAGAACGGCACCTTATTCCTCGGAGGCATGAAAGAAGCAGAGACGAGACAACAACACACAAGACACCCAGCCTTAACCATGTCCACAAAATCAACATATAAACTAAGGCTATTAATATAAATGTAATTGAATCATACTTCTCTCTCCAGAACTGAATAATGTAAACGTGTGTTTCTCTCTTTTTTTAAAGGAATCTATGTTTGTGACAGTCTGCAGGTTCGCTTCTCTGTGACGTCAGCAGGCGGAGAAATATGGAAGGTGTTTGCAGAACTAATGGTGCGTCTAAAAGTTCTCTTTGCAATGTAAATAAATGTGCATCATCGCTGGGAAAAAACAAATAAATACAGTAATATTCATCCTCCTTCACTGACGTGTGATGTTTGCAGAAATCTCACGCCAGAACACTTTACAAACATCTTTGTTTTAGTTTATTCACATGATAAAAAAGGGGAACGACTCCGTGAAAGACGGGCCGTGCTGAGCTGTAAACAGTCTGTTTGTGCTGCGGTTGTTTTTGTATGTAAGGACAGGAGCGAGGTTTCATGGAGACTAATGACACATTACACAACCCTCAGGGAGGACGCCATGGAGGTACAAAGAGAAGGAGTGAGACCATTAGCTGAGGAGGTGTGATCCTCTGAGGATTAGTACCTGTGCAGGTGTGAGACCTGACTGTCTCCTCCACCTGAAAGAGGCCGCCTCACAACCTCTTGTCTCACGCTTTTATTTCCTATTTTTTAATAGAAGAGATACAACAAAGTTTAAAACGTGTCAAAGGAAGTACCTCGGGTTGTGTTTCTGCATCCACCGACTTCCTGCTGGTTTTATTTTTTTATTATGATTCCGACTTCTTGAACTCAAAGTATCCTAAAGAACTGATCATAGTTACGAGGCCGGCACGCGATGAGATGAATATGCCACAAGTGATATCGTTGTTCCATAATTTGATGATGTTATGAGTTTAGATAAATAAAACACGCTTCATGTTGTCTTAGAGGAAGCTGACTTAAAACACATCTATAGAAATAATTCTCAGTGCAGCGTGAACAAGATTAGAAATAAATAACCTGCTGGATATGAAGAGAAATGGTTAAATGATATCTTGTTTTGACAGAGTTGTTATAATGTCTGCGTTTGTTGCTTTGAGTGACCGTTGCTAACAGCCGTTTGTTCCTGCTCAGATGTTCAGGCTCAGCTGGACTCGGTGGAGTCGGAGCTGGAGCTGGTGGAGTTGCAGATCGCTGAGCTGCTGCAGAAACAGGCGGAGCTGACGGATCAGAAGAACTCTCTGCTGCTGAAGCTGGAGGACGCCTGTGACTCTGCTCAGCCTTCATCGTCGTCGTCGTCATCATCTTCCTCAAAGTCCTCAGGGGCTGGTCCCGTGATGAGTAAGCAGGAGTTAAAGCGCTTCGATGGGACAGGTACTCTACATGCATGGAGATACAGTCAGTATTAACAAGTGTTGGTGTAGATTTGCGTTAATACTTTGATGTTTTGTAGATTTCCCGTGGTCTAAAGAAGCAGAGCAGCACCTGAAGGACTCGTTCCGTCTCTCCAAGTTCAGGCCGCTGCAGCTGAGGGCGATCAACCTGAGCCTGTCAGGCAGAGATCTGTTCTTAGTGATGCCCACAGGACGAGGGAAAAGCCTCTGCTACCAGCTACCTGCAGTCTGCTCCGAGGGTAGACTCAGACACATGTATACACAGTGTGAACGTAAACAGCTGCTCTTGCACTGCTCATTCTCAAAAGTGTTTTCTTTGTCTGTGCGTGTGTCAGGTTTTACACTGGTCGTCACCCCCCTGGTGTCCCTGATGGAGGACCAGATCATGTATCTGAAGTCCATCGAAGTGTCGGCAGTCATGCTGAATGCGTCCAGCAGCAAGGTAAAGACCGGCAGTCTGTTCCAGCTTTGTAAAGTTTTCTTGTACAAATAAAATTGTAAATATTTGCAGGAGCATGCTAAGACAGTCATGGCTGGAATGACGGACCCAAAGTCCCCCTTTAAGCTGTTGTATGTGACCCCGGAGAAGATCGCCAAAAGCAAACTGCTCATGTCCCGTTTGGAGAAATCCTACAATGCAAACCTGCTGAGTCGCATCGCCGTGGACGAGGTTCACTGCTGCAGCCAGTGGGGGCACGACTTCAGACCAGGTGAGACTAACAGGTCACCGTATGGTTGTCTGTGGTGGTGTAGCTCTTTTAAGACCACCTAAATAATGTCCAGTGTGTGTGTGTGCGTGCGTGCGTGCAGATTATAAACTGCTGGGCATCCTGAAGAGACAGTTCCCTAAAGTCCCGCTGCTCGGCCTCACCGCCACGGCGACCAGCAGCGTCCTCAAAGACTGTGAGAAGATCCTGTGTGTGCAGCAGCCAATCACCATCACCGCATCCTTCAACCGCACAAATCTCTACTACGAGGTGGTTACCATAGCGACTGCACTCTTATCTCACTGCCACCTGCTTCATACATAAACACACACACACACACAGGTTGTGTTCTCCGCCCAAACACCTGCTCACACTCTCGTTTGACCTTTCGCTGATCTGCAGCTGCTTCAAGAACATAAACGGCAGATCTGTGTTTGAAGAAAAAGAACATAAATATGTTTTCTTCCTCGGGAAGTTTGGAATCGCCTGCTGAGGTGTGTTATAAATACACTTGCCTTGCTTTGTCTAACAGTCGGTTTTCTTCAGGTTCGTATTAAAGACTCCAACAGCGATGCGTCAATAAGTGACGTCGCCGCTCTGATCAAGAGCAGATACAAAGACCAGTCAGGTAAAACCCACTGAATGCATCACAGACGTTACGAACTGTCAGAGCAGGGGTCCTCCATGTTTGTGTCGTGTGTCCTGCAGGGATCGTGTACGTGTTCTCTCAGAAGGACGCAGAGTCGGTGTCGTCCGAACTTCAGAACAGAGACATCCTGGCGTATCCGTACCACGCCCACATGGACCCTAACGACAAGTCCCGAGTGCACCGCAAGTGGACCGCCAACAAGATCCAGGTACTTCGCTGTCACACATGCTGACATTTTTTTAAAGTTTAAGTTTAAACACCGTATGAACATATTTGGTAAAAACGGATTTTGATCAAAAACTGACATTTGAATAACTGTTTACAAGGTTTAATGTTATTATAATTAAGGCCCGACCGATATGGAAACAAATATACAGCCGACGTCTAAGTCCCTGTGTCCATCTGTTGTTTTTTTCACATGCGTCCTGTCTCTATGACGGCGTCTCTTGACAACGCCCGCTGTATGACTGACACGGCTCTGATGCTTTTTACTGTATGTTTTATATTTGAGTTTTATTTCCTTCTCTATATCATCAAACGGAGAATGCTCGCCCCCCTACTTCGTCTGGATGATGAGCTTAATAATAATGACGGCTTCGCTATCACGGCTTCGATCACTCGCGGAGCGAGGAGGATGTGGGTACGCGACACGATCAGGAGGAGACAAAAATACGGGGAATATCATATATTTTGAAAAGACCACCTGTGACGTCAACATCACAGAAGATTTTTAACTAGTAGCGCTCAGAGCAACCGCACAAAAAATGAGAAACGCTCAGAAAAAGGACGCTGGGCGCTGCGTCTTTTCTCTGGGCGGTCCCTTCTGCTGAAAACGCTCTCTGCTCATCGGGAACAATTGAAAAAAGAAGCTGACACTTAGAAAAAGGTGGACACATGCCCTTATGTAAACATGTAACTGTACCTGTTTGTGTCCTGTAGGTGGTAGTAGCCACGGTGGCGTTCGGTATGGGCATCGACAAGCCTGACGTCAGGTTCGTCATCCACCACACCATCAGCAAATCCATCGAGAACTACTACCAGGAGAGCGGACGAGCAGGTGCACACTGATACACTTCCACCAGGACAGAACACTAACTCATGCTGCTCTTATTTTTCATTATTACTCTAACATCCCTCTGTCGCCGTGTGTGCAGGTCGAGACGACCGTCCAGCCGACTGCATCGTCTACTACGGTTTCTCTGACATCTTCAGGATCAGCACCATGGTGGTGATGGAGAACGTGGGCCAGCAGAAGCTGCTCCAGATGGTCGACTACTGCCAGAACCTAGACAGGTAACACAAACACAAATATACACACACACACTTTCTCTGCAGGTTTCACAGTGTGATAGATAACCATAACGGTCCATGACTTGTGTTTCACGTGTCTGCTGTGTGAAGGTGTCGTCGCTCTCTCATGGCGGTTCATTTTGATGAGGTTTGGGATGATGAAGGATGTAACCAGATGTGTGACACCTGCCGCGATGCAAAAGGTGAGTGATTCCTGTTTGTGTGTTCTGCACAGACATAAACAAAGACGGTCTGAAACACTGACCTTGTTTTCTTTATCGGACTCATCAACACGGAAAAGAGTTCTTTCTTTGGCCATGTGACATAAAATCTACACCCTCCACCTCTGTAGACTTCAGCACGGTGGATATTACCCAGCATGCCCAGCAGGTGGTGCAGATCTTAGAGCTGGCGGCGTCCATGGATGAGAAGGTGACTCCTCTGAAGCTGGTGGAGGCGTGGACGGGGAAAGGACCGGCCAAACGCAGGAAGATGATCCAGACCACGTCTCTGTCCCGTCTGCAGGCCGAGGCTGTGGTGGTGAGGCTGCTGCTGCTGGGATACCTCAAGTAAGCCGCCATGTTTGTTTTTATTCTCTTTGCATGATTATTTAAGCTTACGTACATGGGGACAGCTCTCTCCAATGTTTAGAATTCGGACTGCAGTACCCATTTTAAACACTAGGTGTGAGAGTTACATATTGCTCCTTTAAGCTGTTGAAGCTGCTGGTTTCACGTTGGTGTAATAAGAATATTTGGTTTACAGGACTTTTCTGCAAAGGTTCTGTGAATACGAGTCATCCGTTAAAGTCAGAATTTATTCGTTAACCCGTTCATGAGGTCGCTCCACATGGATATATTGCATCATGCTTTCTACTTCAGCTCTCTCCGGTAGTTTTTTTTGCACAATTTGGCACAACTGCAAACCTTTTTCACCTTTCTCCCTGTGTGTCGCCTTCAGGGAGGATTTCAGCTTCACTCCGTACACAACCTATTTCTACATGAAGCTCGGCCGTAAAGCTCCTCTTTTAAAGAGTCCGACGCACACAGTCAGCATGAAGATGAGACAAACGGGGGCTGAATCAGCTGCGGTGAGTTCAAGCTTCCCTGTTTCTGGTTTATTTACATCTTATCTGTTTTCTCTCTGCTGTTAATCAAAGAGGGGTCTTTAAAACTGAAGAGGGTATCTTTCATCAAAATCAAACCCAAGACTCTTAAGAATTTAAACAAACAAATAACTAAACCAGACGTTTTCCTTTAAAGACGGAGTCATTATCAGAAGGGACGATGGAGCAGCTTTACTTTAGGATAAGGGCGCACTCAGACGAGGCAATCCGTACCGTGCCCAAGCAAACGTAACCCCTAAAGTCCAGTTCGTTTGACTAGTGCGAGTGCTCCGATCCGTGCTCAAGCACGGTACACTTCCTTGGCCCTGGCACGCTTCGAAGAGGTGTGCTTGGGCACGGTACAGTTCATGCATGAGCACAAGCACGGGGGTACACAACGCTGACAGCCTGCTTTAAGCACGGTGAGTGCGCCATAAGTCTGTATTTTATTTTGTAGTAGAAAGCTGCTGACTCCATCTTTAAGTGTCACATGTTTTTAAAACAGTTCAAATTGATGTGAGATCGTTTTAAAAGCCTCTCTTTGTGCAGGGTCGGGTAATAAAAGAATGAAGTCCTTTCTATTCATGTTTTTATATGTTTGAATGATCTTATCCTTACATTGTATAAAAACCAATCAGCATGATTCACCTGTAATTAGAGATGTTCTTTATTCAGTCGTCATGATCAGTCACAGAAAGATGATCAACGTTTGATTCACGACTTTCTACATTTTTAGTTCTGACAGAAAAATCTAAATAATGAAGCCCAACCCTTTTCTCTGTGAAGTAGAATCATTTCTGTGAACGTCTGACCTCGTTGAATTATCTTTCACAGATATTTTGATGTTTCAGTTTCTTAAAGTATCACAACAGTTTGGATCATTTATAACTCCATCACCTTTTTGTTTTGGAGGAAGAGCAGGAATAAAACCAGTTCAGACGTTCACTTTAGTTTCATAGTAAAGTCTGACTGACGCTGGACCCGTAAAAAATCACTGTTGAAAGCCCGGTGTACGCTGTTTGATTTCAGGACGATTAGATTCCATTTTTAAGTCGTACGGTTGATTTTGAAGCTTAACTTCAGCCTGATCGCGTGTCGTCAGTCGTTCGGTGTGCACTGAGGAAACTTGGCTTGTCAACATGCATATGAGACGAATCGACTCAACCTTTGTCTGTGGGAGTTTTTCTAATGACGTTTGTGAACGCTCCGTCCTGATTTCACTCGTACAGCGTGAGCTCTCAGGTCGTACAGCGTGAGCTCTCAGGTCATACAGTGTGAGCTCTCAGGTCGTACAGCGTTAGCTCTCAGGTCGTACAGCGTGAGCTCTCAGGTCGTACAGCGTGAGCTCTCAGGTCGTACAGCGTGAGCTCTCAGGTGGTACAGCGTGAGCTCTCAGGTGGTACAGCGTGAGCTCTCAGGTGGTACAGCGTGAGCTCTCAGGTCGTACAGCGTGAGCTCTCAGGTGGTACAGCGTAAGCTCTCAGGTCGTACAGCGTGAGCTCTCAGGTCATACAGCGTGAGCTCTCAGGTCGTACAGCGTGAGCTCTCAGGTCGTACAGCGTGAGCTCTCAGGTCGTACAGCGTGAGCTCTCAGGTCGTACAGCGTGAGCTCTCAGGTCGTACAGCGTGAGCTCTCAGGTCGTACAGCGTGAGCTCTCAGGTCGTACAGCGTGAGCTCTCAGGTGGTACAGCGTGAGCTTTCAGGTCGTACAGCGTGAGCTCTCAGGTCGTACAGCGTGAGCTCTCAGGTCGTACAGCGTGAGCTCTCAGGTCGTACAGCGTTAGCTCTCAGGTCGTACAGCGTGAGCTCTCAGGTCGTACAGCGTGAGCTCTCAGGTCGTACAGCGTTAGCTCTCAGGTCGTACAGCGTGAGCTCTCAGGTCGTACAGCGTTAGCTCTCAGGTCGTACAGCGTGAGCTCTCAGGTCGTACAGCGTGAGCTCTCAGGTCGTACAGCGTGAGCTCTCAGGTGGTACAGCGTGAGCTCTCAGGTGGTACAGCGTGAGCTCTCAGGTCGTACAGCGTGAGCTCTCAGGTCGTACAGCGTGAGCTCTCAGGTGGTACAGCGTAAGCTCTCAGGTCGTACAGCGTGAGCTCTCAGGTCATACAGCGTGAGCTCTCAGGTCGTACAGCGTGAGCTCTCAGGTCGTACAGCGTGAGCTCTCAGGTCGTACAGCGTGAGCTCTCAGGTCGTACAGCGTGAGCTCTCAGGTCGTACAGCGTGAGCTTTCAGGTCGTACAGCGTGAGCTCTCAGGTCGTACAGCGTGAGCTTTCAGGTCGTACAGCGTGAGCTCTCAGGTCGTACAGCGTTAGCTCTCAGGTCGTACAGCGTGAGCTCTCAGGTCGTACAGCGTGAGCTCTCAGGTCGTACAGCGTTAGCTTTCAGGTCGTACAGCGTGAGCTCTCAGGTCGTACAGCGTTAGCTCTCAGGTCGTACAGCGTTAGCTCTCAGGTCGTACAGCGTGAGCTCTCAGGTCGTACAGCGTGAGCTCTCAGGTAGTACAGCGTGAGCTCTCAGGTCGTACAGCGTGAGCTCTCAGGTCGTACAGCGTGAGCTCTCAGGTCGTACATCGTGAGCTCTCAGGTCGTACAGCGTGAGCTTTCAGGTCGTACAGCGTGAGGTCTCAGGTCGTACAGCGTTAGCTCTCAGGTCGTACAGCGTGAGCTCTCAGGTCGTACAGCGTGAGCTCTCAGGTCGTACAGCGTGAGCTCTCAGGTCGTACAGCGTGAGCTCTCAGGTCGTACAGCGTGAGCTTTAGGTCGTACAGCGTGAGCTCTCAGGTCGTACAGCGTGAGCTCTCAGGTCGTACAGCGTGAGCTTTCAGGTCGTACAGCGTGAGCTCTCAGGTCGTACAGTGTGAGCTCTCAGTGAGCTCTCAGGTCGTACAGCGTGAGCTCTCAGGTCGTACAGTGTGAGCACAGAAGTCGTGTGTCGTAAATAGATTCAGTCGTATAACGTGAACTGACATTCCACCACGACTTTTTTACAATCATACAGCGTACGCCGGGCTTTATGATGATGGTGGTACATTTAAGTAAAGTTCAGTCATTTGTACCACAGAAGTAAGACATAATCTGTAACGAGTAAACAGTGTGCTGAAGTTTTGAGACTCCAGCAGACGTCGGGCTGTTGTTTTCTGTTTGTGTTTAAATGTTTTGAACGTGTCTTCAGTCGTCTCTGTTCTCTTTGTGAAGTTCCTCTAACAGTTTCTTCTTCTTCCAACGATGTGTGTGATGTGTTTCTATCGTAGTGTTTCTATAAATCTACGGAGGTAAGTCTTTAAATTATTAAAGCTAAATGTTCCTGTTGCTTCGTAACACTGATAATCAGTGTTCGTCCACAAAGTGATTCAATGATTTTTCTGTTTCTTACGTTAGAACGACACTGAAGACGATCGTTGGTGCTCTAACATGATCAATCATCGATTTATATTTTTGTAGTTGTAGATTTCACTGCTTCTCTCATTTGGAAAAATCACCCTAATTTTAGTTTTCTGGTTTTCCCTCTTCAGTAGGCCGAGCGGTTAAACTAGTACGAGGCTCAAACACCCCTAACAAGCTGCACAGCGACTTATACAACATTAATAATGACGTTAATGCTTAAATGTTTTAAATCTAGAAACGCAGACTGCTTATTTTAACCACAGATGAATCAAGAAGTCTTAACGATGCTCATCACAGGTTGCAGAGAACAAACTGAGGTCGTTAAAGGAGATCGCCATTAATGATGTCAGTCCGGGGAACCTCATGATAGTGTTGTAGTCAAGACCACACTAACCCAGACCGAGACATACCTGAGACCAGAGTGCTCCGAGACAAGACCAACACATTTAGGGATCGAGACCAAGACGAGACCTAAACCTGAAAGCTGTTCGCTGAAACAAGACCTGAAGCAGAGAAACTCTGCTCAGACTTCATAGCCCCGCCCACTCTCTAACGTCAATCTTACGGAGTATTATCTGCATTTGTAAAGGGGGGCTACAGTTATCACTGCCCTGGAAATGTAGACCAGGGGGTCCATTCAGTGACACCGGACAAATGATCACACTGAAAGAATGGCTTGTGTGATCAAATCTGTACTCAATGCATCTTTGGTGCGTTCACTATGAAGCTGTCCGCTTGTGATTGGAGAGCTCAGGATACATTTTGACAGCAGGTGTAAACAGGGCCTGAGAGTAGTGTTGTAGTCAAGACCACACTGACCGAGACGAGACCAAGACCATAAATATCACTGAAAAATCACCAACTTGTGTGCAGGGGGCGTGTCACTCACTGAGACTGTAATAACAGGAAGGTTGCGGCCGTAACCAGGGGATAAAAATCAAATTATGAATGAACTTCCCCACAGATATAAAAATATTTATCTTGTAATCTGAAACATGAGAGACATGGAGGATTCTGTGGTCTTTGTCCTGAGTGTCCTGTGTCCTCGTCGTCTCTCGTGTCCGCTCGTCCCCCTCCATGCTGGTGTCTGAACCCTCTCAGTTAAAGCCTGTCGTTATTAACCTGCAGGTAAAAGCTGCGAGTGGCCCGGTCAAAGCCAAAGAGGGAAAGAGATCAGGTCAAAGTGCCGGAGACGCCCCCAAGTCCAAGAAGGTCAAGACAGACCTCCTTTAAGCCCCCCGACTCCCCACCCTGAGCAGAGGACGAGCTGACAAAGTACAGTCCATCACTCTTCACTCTGTTTATGTCCTCACTTTGACTTCACGCTTTCAATCAGACCGTTGGAGAGCTGGGGCATTGATTGACAACTCAACAGCTTCTATAATATTTAAAATAAGCAGCATGCTATCATCTGAATTCTCTTAATCAGCAGGCTTGGGTGATAAAATGATATTTTGGCACCACAACCACGATAAAAAAATCCACTCTGATCCTGTATTTGATCATGCCTATAAACCCCTCTATTTCAGCCCTGCTCAGAACAGGCTGTTTCTGTGTCTGTAGCTTTAAATGTAAATGAGCTGTGTCTGACCACGCCCCTCTCTGGAAGGGCTCGGGTGGCTCGGGCTTTCTCGCTCCATGCCCTATTGTTTACGGTGAGAAGGCAGACTCAGAGGGCAGAACAAACACCTAGCTGTGGGAGTGTCACCCACCTGGGGGAGGGGTTACTGCCCTTTGTGATGTCATGAAGGGAAAATCTCCAAACGGCCTGTTTGAGCACACATTTTCTGAAAACTGGAGCAGGCAAAAGATGGAGAGGATGGACTTTTCTCATCATTGGAGGGTTTGTAGACAGACTAGAGACACATATTAGAGTTAGAGGAACATGGTGAAGAGGATTTTGCATAATATGTGGCCCATTAGCAGCAGTTCAGAGGGGCACTGCAGGTTACAAATGCACGGCCTGTTTCACATGCATACATTTTTACACATCAAGAGTAGGTGAAGTTAAATGTTTCTTATAAAGCTCCAGTCGTATCGGCATTGATCACCCAAGCCTGTAACTCATAATCTCCGGTGCTGACGTCCACCCTGAGGAGCATGCTGCCTCTAACTGTCACTAACATTTCATCACGCTGCCTCTGCTAACATCAGCCATCTAATCTCACTCGCTTAATACAGACGGAGGCTGAGCTGCAGTATTATTCTACGTATATAAGTTACATGATTACTTTAAAAGGTCAATAAGGATGCACGTTGATGATCTACTGTTGTTCTCTTACTGTCGTTTTCATGGTTACAGGAGACGCCATCTGCTGAAGAAAACGAGGAGATCTTTGACTCCGTTGCGGACAACACTTGTCCCCAACAGCCCAAACAGAAACTATTTAAAGAACAGAGGAACCAGTGCAGGAAACAAGACCTAAAACCAGAGAGGGAGACAGACAAACGGACAGAGAGAGTAAAGAAAGAGAACAGGCGTGAGGAGGAAGACGAGGAGACCAGATCCAGCGCCCCTCAGCACGTCATCGAGGTTGAAATCAACATCATAGAAAACAGCGATGGTCAGAAAACACCATCACATCCTGTTAACTCTAAACGTAAATCCACCACCCCTCAGAGAGTGCGTAGGAAACCCCGTACAGACTCAGCAGCAGCAGCAGGTGGAGACTCATCCATCCAAACGGCGCCCAGCTCTCCGTCACAGGCTTCCTTCATCTCTGAGAGTGCAGCCGAGGAGCTCTGCCAACTCAGGAACTACTACAGCAAACAGCTCAGAAGGATTAACTACATCTCCCATGAGTACCTGGGGCAGCCCGCAGAGCCGGGGGTGCTGGCGTGTATCAGGGAGCCACTGAGGAGCCTCCGTCTGCCGGGCAGGGTGACGATCGCAGAGACGGCCCGCAGCCTGTGGACTCGAGTCAGCGGGAGGAGGAAGCTGATTCAGCGATGAAGTCACAGAGTTAATTTATACAGGTGTGTTCATAAAGACGCGTGTACACCTGCTGTTGCACCGTGATCATCGGCTGTCTCAGGTAAAGACGCTGCTGTTTGAGGGAGTGTCAGACTTTGGCGCCCCCTTGTGTCAGTTCTGAGATGTGTCCATTAACACTAAATGACCGTTATTAACACACCTCAAACTGGGAATGTATGACCTTTCAAAAAACTTGAAAGGTGCTGTGATAGAAAACAGACGCACGAACGCGGGTCGTTACACGCCCTTCATAGACTGAGACACGCGCAAGTGTCAGAGTCAGAGTGATGATGATTTTCTTAATGGATGAAGCTCTGGAACTTGTTTTCAAGCTGCACTGCACTTTTTCAATCACAATTTTAAATTTACAAACTAAGGCCACGTTTACACGGCAACAATCTCACCCGACATCGGTAACCTTTGGTTGCATTTTGGGTGCCAGACAATGAAAAGTTTTAACAACAGCAGCATCTCTGTTGTGTAAACCACATTCCCAGTTCCACTGAAAACTGCAACTTTTCGCACGTGTGCATTGCGCTTCCAGTCAATCACCATGAGCATGTAGCATGGACTACAACAATGGCGTACTCCTGAGTTCTGTTTGTGAAAATATCGACTGACATGAGGCGCAGAGAGACATAAATGTTCTCTCTTTGTAGTTTAAGGTCACAACCCCAGCTCGTTTTACACCTCACCGCTCTGTAGAAGGAAGAGGCGGTGAGCATGATGCATGTGTTCTTTTATCACAAATTCACACCGCCACCTACTGGCCTGGCATGTATACTACAGCGTCTTAATTTAATTTTGCGTCTCCGAGTGCACAGAGGTTATTATCAAAATGTTGTCGTCTGACTGCTGAACCTTTTTTGAAACACGAATGAATAATGTTTCCGTTTTCAGTGGATGGTTGTGGTGTAAACGTGGCTCTAAATACCTAAAAGAAAGGATTCTGACGTCAGATCGATCGATCACTCTGCGTTTGAGGTTTCAAGTTTAGAGATATAAGTTAAGAGACTCATCATGTCTGTGCTGGAAGGTTTGACACATTTTTTTTGTTGTAAAATTACGACAAACAGCATTCAGAAAAAAACGACATCATATTTCTGTTCATCAGATAAAAGTTCTTGTTGTCATGTAATCTGTGTTTTTATTGATACAGGTGTCGCCAGGTGTCTGTGCAGAAAGTAAACATTTATCCTCAACATACACTTTAACTTAATTCATGTTCATTCAAAGATAATTAATTATAATGAACCACTTCAATATTTTCTACCTACCTTCTCTGGTCCAAACAAATCCAGACCATTCAGGACCAGAATCTAAAGTTAGAAGGAGGACATACTGGCTGCTGCATTGTTGTCAGAGAAGCCAGCACTTCAACATAGCATGTTTCCTTAATGTCTGATCATAGAGGAAGGTCACTTTATCATTTCACTCTCTACACATCTCACTGACTGGACCTTTAAAACAAAAGCCACACAAACAGGAGGAAAAGTGCATTTATGGGGAACTACTCTGATCCTTGTGACGCTCTAGTGAGTCACTTGGGCTCTTGATCTATGAGGGAAAAACAATTAACTAGTCTGCGAGTTTATAAAGACAGAAAAAGTCAGCCAGTGCAGCGCTGTGGTTCACTGATGTGTCTTATAGATCTCTATGTCTCTAGGCTAGGCATGGATACTCACACAATACATTCATGGTTTCTTTGGGTTTGAAATGTGTTTTGTAGTCCATAAAACAAATATCAGATGCTTGACTTTCAATTTCTGCATGTTAGCCTGCAGCACCACCCTCTGGCAGAGGTGTGTAACTGCATCCTGCTGCCTCCTCTCATGCAGAAGCAGAGTCGGGTTTTCTGTCACAACTTCTCAGTTGCATGGAGAATAAAAGGCTTGAAGTGTTCTTTAAACTACACGTGTTGCTGGAGCTCTTCGACCTCCTCATCCTCTGCAGACAAACGGCTCCGAGCTGCAGGTCAAACCTCGTCGCTCTCTGGTTTTATAAATGCTGCTCATTTAGAATCATAGATAAATTATAAGACGTGAAGCTGCCTTCAAGGATTTCATCACCTCTTATCCTCGACTGACTGACGGTCTAATCCGACGCTGTAGTCCGGATTATGTCCTAACCTTTTCATTTTAATAAATCTCTGTTCACTCCGAGTTCATTACGAGGCTGACTGACTCAGGATCAGGAGGTGAAATCACAAAGAGAAGTGAGTTTTAAAGAACTGAACGATCAAACCTCCAGAATCAACGTTTAATCTTTTAGTTTACTTTAATTACTCCAGTGTAAAATGTCTCGTTTCCTGTCCTCATCTCTTTTCTTTCCTCTCTTCTACTTCCTTCTTTTTCCTCCTCATCCTCTTGTTACTTCCTCTTTCCTCCCCTTATTTCGTCTCATCAGGTCCTTATTTTCTCTCCTCATAGCTCCTGTCTTTGTCTTGTCTCCTCTCTCGTTCAATTTCTTCTTTTGTCCTGTTTCTTTTCTCTACTTCCTCTCCCCATCTCCTTGTTTCCTCTCCTCTCATTTCCTTTCCTTGTCTTGTTCCCTCTTGTTCCTCCTTCTCTACTTAACTTGTTTCCTCTTCTCCCCTCCTCATCTCACTCGTCTCCGTCCCTCCACCGCCTGCGTCCCCCCCTCTAAGTACCTGAGTCGTGTCGTGACTCTGCTCAAACTCTCCAGCTGATAGAGTAAAAGTCGAACTCATGGTGATGATGATGGCTGCTGTCTGCTGTCAACACACACACACACACACACACACACACACACACACACACACACACACACACACACACACACACACACACGAGTTGAGCTGCCTTTATTTATTAAATGCACCCACCCTTATCTTATTTCCATAAATATCCATAATCACAGACATTAGTGGATTCATGCAGAGCTAACATCCCTCACACTTTTCTTGTCTAATTATTTTCTTCTCTCTGTCTCATTTATTCACCACACACACACACACAAACACACACACACACACACACAAACACACACACACACACACACACACACACAAACACACACACAGAGGTAATTAAAACAATGTAACACACAGTTATTAATACAATGTAACACGCACACGCTGTGTTTAGCGTAGTGTGGACCGTGTGATCAGCTTCCAATGAATAATCAATGAGGTGGATTTTGGCCTCAGCTTCAAAGAGAATCATGTGGAGCTCAGGAGCGAACACACACACACTCACACTGTACACACACACTCCTCACACTGTATACACACACACACACACACACACTCACACTGTGTACACACACACACCTAACACTGTACACACACACACTCCTCACACTGTATACACACACACACACACACACTCCTCACACTGTATACACACACACACACTCTCCTCACACTGTGTACACACACACACACACACCTAACACTACACACACACACACTCCTCACACTGTATACACACACACACACACATTCCTCACACTGTGGACACACACACACCTAACACTGTACACACACACACACTACTCACACTGTACACACACACCTTACAATGTACACACACACACACACTCCTCACACTGTACACACACACACACACTCCTCACACTGTATACACACACACACACACACATTCCTCACACTGTATACACACTCACACCGTATACACACACACACACTCCTCACACTGTGTACACACACACACCTACACTGTAACACTGTACACACACACACTCCTCACACTGTATACACACACAAACACACACGCTGGATGCAACTTCCTCCTGACTAGGGGCCGGTGCCTTGCTCTATGGCCCCTCGTCAATGCTCAGGAAGTGAACTGGCACCTCTCAGACCAATTTCCAGATCTGGTCTGCACCGGGACTTGAACTGGCGACGCTCCGGTCCCTACAGACTGATCTACTGCCCCCTATAGTACGAATCCAAACAAAAAGCAAAACCCATAACCCAACCCAAGGGTATATTTGAACCAGGCTGTAAACATGTTAATGTCTGCTGTAAAAACAGGCTTTTTAGAATGGGTGTGAATGTGACCTCCTGTGCTTCTGCAGCCAGCCTCTAGTGGACGCTCGAGGAACTGCAGGATTTTTGCATTTCAGTATCGGCTTCATTCTTCAACAGCGGAGGTTGCTGCTTGGTTAAATATGACAAATCTGAATCATCTCTTTCTAAAGAAGAAGTACAGTGGCCCTGAAGGTCAACACAAATATTTCATGATTGCATAAAACATTTCACTAAATGAAAAGGTATTTTATGAAGCAGGTAGGATTTTACTAAGAGGTGAAATATTTTCTGCAGAAGTTGAATTTTGTTTGGCATTTATTGATTTTTTTTGGTGACTTGTGAATTTCATTTTGCAGTCATGAAATATTTGTGCAGTCGACCTTCAGAGCCACCGTACTGAACACCGGTTAAATTAAACCTGTGTACCCCAGACCCTTTGGAGGAGTCTCCTCTCAGATCTCTGCTCTGTTTCACCTGCTGACACCTGAGAGAGCCGCTTCACATCCTCACATTAACGACCCCTCAGAGGTGAGAATCTCTCTGTTTTACATCTCTTCTTCTTCTTCTGTTGTATTTCTTTATCTCTTCATCTTTTGTTTTTTCTAGATTCTTTTTGTTCATGTTTCATCCTCAGGAGGCTCCCTGCAGACGAGATGAAACTGTCATTACTGTAAACTCTCTTAAAGGGAGATGAAGCTGCAGCAGAGATCACACATACACACACACACACACACACACACACACACACACACACACACACACACACACACACACACACACTCACTCACTCACTCACTCACTCACTCACTCACTCACTCACTCACTCACTCACACACACACAGACACACACTCACACACACACACTCACACACACACAGGGCATGAACTCTGATCTGAACGCTGTGTACTCTCTCCTTCAGGCAGTTTTTACTGAAATAAATCTGAACGTTAAGATGTCAAATCCTCTCGTGGGACTCTTGTAGATAAAACATCCTCTCACCCGTCGCTCTCATACATCCGCTCTTAAGATAAATAATTATAACATATTTTTTGAAACACATGAAATGCAGAAAGTCGAAATAACGTCAACAATGAAAAGAATGGTCTTCTCCTGCATGTGCACAAACACTTAGAGTCATTGATGAGTTCTTCGAAGCTTTTTGTTGGAGTTTAAACATTTGCAAACTCATTAAAAAAAAAAATCTGAAAACTTGATTCCAAAAGAAGTTGAAATGAAATCCTTACTGGCAGGTCTTCATTCATGCACAGGAAGTGACCAGAGGCAGAGCGGAACATCGACAGCTGTTCTTGAGAGTCATCATAACCATCATCAACAATCATCATAACCATCCTAAATACCATCATCATCATCATGAAGGTCGTAGGTGTTCAAAAAGAGCTGGGTCTTTAGCTTTTTCTTAAAGGTGCAAAGGGACTCTGCAGGTCGAATGGAGTTTGGTCGTTGGCTCCACCACCGGGGGGCGACAGAGGAGAAGAGTCTAGCTAGATACTAAACACCATAGAAGCATAAAGTACAGTCATTAAAACATGGAGCTGTTAAAAACAACAGCTGATAAAAACCTGTGTCGCTCAGAGTCTGATTCACACCTAAAGAGTAAATGTCCTGAGAAGCAGTTCATCCAACTCAATTTGTAAATAAATCAGAACTATCCCTTTAATACTCGTTGGAGGAGCGACTCGTCTAAAATTCTAAGCTTGATCCAAAGGCAACAGGACGGGATGAAGATAATGAAGATGTTTCACCTCTCCTCCTCTAAAACACTTCTTAGGTTTTAAACTATCTGACGAACGGAGCTGGAAATTTGATCCACAGAGGAGGAGGAAAGGTGAAACGTCTTCAAGGTCTTCAACCAGTCCTGTTGCCTTTGGATCAAGCTTCGAATTGACCATGACCAGGATGACTGAACCTACACAGACGACTCGGCAAAAAGCTATTCTGTGCTTGACACATTCGTTCATTGTGTCCTTAAATCTTTAAATGTGATGACAAAGATGTGATTTAAGTTCAGTTTACATCAGGAGCTCGTGTTTGTTCACTTCTCTGTCTGACGAAACTTTCTTCTTTAATGTGCAGAAAAAGAGAATTAGCCTCTCTGTATTCAACAATCTGACACATCGTCTGTGTGTGTGTGTGTGTGTGTGTGTGTGTGTGTGCGTGTGTGCGTGTGTGTGTGTCTGTGTGTGTGCGTGTGAATGTGTGTGTGTCTGTGTGTGTGTGTGTGTGTGTGTGCATGTTTGTGTGTCTGTGTCTGTGTGTGTGTGTTTGCGCGCGTGCATGTGTGTATGTGTGTGTGTGTGCGTGCGTGTACGTGTGCATGTGTGTGTCTGTGTGTGTGTGCGTGTGTGCATGTGTGTGCATGTGTGTGCGTGTGTGCATGTGTCTGTGTGTGTGTGTGTGTGTATGTGTGTGTGTGCATGCATGTGTGTGTCCTCTCAGTGAACCCTCACACTGAGTTTCACCCTCTCTGCAGAGCCTCTCGGTGTTACAGCAGCCCACTGATCTCAGATCTGTGCTGTAAGAGAATCAGTCAGCACACTGAATGTCTGATGATGCTGCAGCTCGTCACTGTGGTCAGACACTGAATCCGTCTCAGCTGTTCTTTATTTCACCACTAGAGGGAGCTGTTACACACAGATCCTCCACAGTGTCTGTTAGCTGAACTCTTACACTCTTTGGTTTAATTTAGTATTCTGCAGCTGTGTGTGATTGTTTGGTATTTAAAAATTAAATCAGACGATGAGCGCCGACTACAGATGCAGAGATTCTTCCGTTTGACCATCTGAGGCTGCAGCAGGATTTAAACGACTTCTGTCGCCATCAGAGGGCTTAAACCCGAGCTCCTCATTCATGTTGGATAAAATGTCCACCTAATCGAGTGTAATACCTGGCTCAGAGGTACTTTATCTTTATTGATTTGCTCTTTCAGAAAGTTTCTGACTCACTAGAGACAGATTTGAAAAAGGGAAAGGTCTAAATCAAATCTGATTTCTTGGCCCTGAAGGATAAACAAAGTAGTTATCAAGTTTCTCATGCAGTGAATTACTCAAATAAACTGAGAATACTCCCTGGATATAATGTCACACGCTCTGCATATTAAAGCATCAATCAGTGAGCTGTGTAGTGAGTGAAATGATAAAGTGAGCTTACTCTATGATCAGACATTAAGGAAACATGCTATGTTGAAGTGCTGGCTTCTCTGACAACAATGCAGCAGCCAGTATGTCCTCCTCCTAACTTTAGATTCTGGTCCTGAATGCTCTGGATTTGTTTGGACCAGAGAAGGTAGGCGGTTTTAAGGCCCCCCCACACGGCCGTTTTGGACGCCCCTCGGTTTGCCAGATATGAGAGCAGTTATCAGGTCAAACCAACAGGTGTTGCAGCGATGGAAGCGGGCAAGAGAACTGGTTCAGATAGAAGTGATTGTACCCGACCTAAAAAGCCTCTGCATGTTTCTAATAAGCTCCACGAGCAGAAACGTGCTCAAACTAGGATCAATATTGGAGATGCTTTTGAAAAATGGAGAGAGGTTAGAACGCAGAAAGGTTTACAGACCGATGCAGAGCTGGCTAAACACTGAAGCTTCAGTGTTTCTCCTTCACATCCAAAGGAGCCAGTTGAGGTGTTTCGGGCATCTGATTAGGATCCGCCTGGATGCCTTCCTTTGGAGGTTTTCCGTCTGGCCTGAGAACTCGTCAGAATCCCCCAGGACGAGCTGTAAAATGTTGACGGGGAGAGGGAATTCTGGGTTGACATACTTCGCTTGCTGCCAACGCGACCCGACCTCTGATTGGCATTAAAGATGTGGTTATATAGACGGGTAAAGTTTGTGGTCTTGCTTAAAAACAAACAGCGCTGACTGACCAGTAAAATTAGACTGACCTCCAGCAGACAAAGTCTTCCTTCTCAATAAAAGGGCTGAGATGATGTGGAATAAATGTAATCATAGTTATCATCCATTTTTATGAATATTCAAATGTTGGGAGTTTGCAGTGACAAAAGAATCATTAAAAATGGTAAAATGTGTCGTCCCCTGTGTTTCACTCGACAGCATGCCTTTTTGTGTCTGACTCACTGCCCTTTTGCTGCCTCTGCTAATCGCTCTACCCCGTCATGTCTAATTAGCATGCCGTGTCATAGTCAGTGACAGCCGTGTTAATCCTCTCCCCCCGCTGGCTGTAGCTCCCTCGGTGCTCGTCTGCTCGGGTCTGTCTCCTCCTCCGGCCGACTTGTCTCCCTCTGAGGCAAACGTTATTGATCGCTCTGATGCTCCAGGGGGGCGTCACGGGTTACGTAAGATCCCGGCTACAGGCCCCCCCTCTGAGGTCATTCAGGACGGGGAGGAACTGCTGTATCCGTGTGTGTGCGTGTGTGTGTAGACCGTATCCTTACAGTGCAGAGCTGTCCAGAGTGTTCACAGTGATTAATGACTATCTCCTCCTTAAATGCTATCTCACTTTTAATCATTGACCACTGAGCATCTGTCTCTCCTCGCTGTCTCTTTCTTCTTCATCTCAGCGGTGCGATCAGGCCCTAAATTAAATGACCCAAAAACAGACTCCATTTTCAAGAGTTGATTTGGCAAACTCCATTCACAAAAACAGTCTTTTAACTTTGCAGGACACCGGAGCTGCTTGTCTACCTCGGCCTGTACTGTTTAGTTTTTTTGTCCCAGAACACAAACAAATCAATATAGAGTCAGGGATAGACTGCAGCTGGTATATAAGAAGCTGATGTACTGTCCTGCTATCGAAGGTAAAGGCAGTGCAGAAGGGCCTTTAGCCTGTATTCTTTCTAAAACCCAGCAGGGGGCGACTTCACTGTTGCATAAATAACACTGAGGGCGTGATTCACGGAAGGATGCACGTCTTTTGCGTCTGCTAAATCTGTGCACGACACGTCTCATTCACAAAAACACTCAAAGGGTTAACTTCTCCTCGAACTGTGCTGCTGAGCAAACAGCGTCTCTGTGTGTCGGTGCTGTTTACACATATTTAAAGGTCACATCGTATCCTCCTCTTCTTCAGTGTAAATAAGTCTCAGAGCTCCCCAAAACACGTCTGCTAAGTGTCTTGTTCTAAATCCACTCTGATCCTGTATTTGATCATGCCTATAAACCCCTCTATTTCAGCCCTGCTCAGAACAGGCTGTTTCTGTGTCTGTAGCTTTAAATGTAAATGAGCTGTGTCTGACCACGCCCCTCTCTGGAAGGGCTTGGGTGGCTCGAGCTTTCTCGCTCCATGCCTTATGCTCGACTACTCGACTCGACTGCACAACAAACTTGTGAAACTGTCCAATCTTCATCCAGCTCATCACCTCCATGTGGAGCAAGGTTATCTGAGTAGTCTGCCAGTTACCAGCGGAGCCCTGTGGATTGTTCTGGCTCGACAGCTAAAGGGTTTTAAACATAGTCTTTGAGGTAGCTTGGCCGAACCTGGACAACCAAATGTTGGTGTCACTGAGATCACATTTTATGCTTTCAGCCGCTGGGATGATCAGAGCTCAGACTTCTGCTTGAATTTTAAAACAGTTTGGTAAAATCCAACAATATGTGGAACCCCCCCCCCCCCCCCCCCCCCCCCCCCCCTCCTCGTGTGCCAAATGATTTCACTCTCCATGATTTAGTTGCAGGACGCCAAGTGTACTTGGCATCGCTCAGTTTGAGCACATCTGCCCACAAGGCCCTCACTGAATCAGCAGAGCATCTTCTTCTTTGAATGAGAGAAACGGTTGTGAGTGAGCTGTGAGTTACTATGAATTTATCTCCACTGGAACACAGAACTTACAAGTTTCTCCTCGGGATATTTATCATTTTCCAGAGTTATAATGCAGAAGAAAGCGGGAGATTAATTGAAGCGTGTCGGGGTAAAAATATTGATTATGTTTGCAGCATTCAGAGAGGATAATGATTGTCTGCGGAGGGTCTGAGAGCGGCTGAGAACACATTCAGATGATTACAGAGTGTTTATAATCGTGCTCTCATGCACAGACTGTGAATGCAGAGCTGCTTGTGTACCCTGAGTGTGTTTTTGTGTGTTGCAGGTGGACAGAGGAGGCAGAAACTCCCTGCAGGCTGTAGGTTTAAAGGAGTGTGCAGAGAGACAAGTGTTCCCACGGACTGACTCCCTCCGGAGGTGTAGAGTCGCTGCTCTCCTGCCATGTTTCAGATGATTCAGCTGACGAGTCGGCTGGCTCAGGATGTTATTTCATCATGCAGAGATTTCCTCGACTGTACCTGGTAAGAGTGCAAATGATCGGGTATTTTCAAAGGCCTGTCAATCACTCAAGTTAAAGCAACTTTAACAAAATTCCTTAACTTCAAATTAAGAGCAATGCTTTATGTCACAGCTGTCTTGCATAATGTCTTGATGGCGAGCATGGGTCACTCATTAAATATGAATTCAAAGCCAATATCAGGAGAGTTTAAAGAAACTTTAAAGACAGACTTTGGATGTTCAGTTAGTTTGAATACTTTGGGATGTTTACTTTAACGTAGAAAGGAGCTTAAGTGTCATCATGTCATTAACACTTGATTTAAATGTTGAGCAGAAATGTTGGTTGCAGTTTGTAAACACAACATTCAAACTGGGCCCCTCCTCCTCCTGGGCTCATCGCCCCCAGAAGCTCACTCTCACTGCAGGACGTAGTGTGTACGTTTACTGCTTGTAGCTACACTGCAAGCTAACGCACGCTAGCACAAGCTAACCGCCGGTGATTGTCACCTGCCTGTCCAACAGGAAGCAGACCAACTCCACGTCCACGGGTAAAAGCCAACACAAGGTTCACCCTCGTTTTAGAACGAGCTTTATCCGCTTGGTGTTTCACCTCACTGTGATTATATTTTCTTGTGAGGGAGATCAGTGAGTGTGGGGAGGTAATCATCTCAGTACAGTGTCAGGTGTGTGTGACTGATCAGCCCTGACTTGGTCCAGGTGTGTTAAGGTTATATATACCCTTGAGTTGCAGCACGCTGTGCTGGCTCATTGTCTCACCATCAGTGAGAGGCTCTCTCTGTGTTTCTTGTGTCCTCTAGTAGTGTTTGATTTTACATAAGCACCACTTGACTTTCCTCCAGCAGATCTACAAATGTGGATGGTTGGTGGTGGGAACATCTGACCCAGCCTGATGGTCTTTGTGTCTCAGCTGTTTCTGGGGTCTCCCCTTTAATCTAGTTTCTTGTCAGCTGCTCGGCAGCGGTGGTTTTGTTTCTGCTCTGTTTTGTTTTTATTTAGAAAAGAGAGCCTTTTTGTTTGGCTCGTAAATTTTTATTTTTTTTGTCCCCTCCTATTTTTTCGCTTGCAACTTTAGTGGTTATCCGTCTGGGATAATGTTCAGATACCCGGGGGTCCGCAATTGCATCCCACTTCCCCAAACCCTTATATTTTCTCTTCTTTGCTGGTGCATCCATGTCCGTCATATTCGCCGGTTTATATCACGTCACGTCCAATCGCTGAATTGTATCCACTCCTAAACTCACCTGCTGCGCTGCCATTGGCTGGAGGAAACACACCAGCCCCACCCAGAAACGTCCCGAGTCAACCAAGACAAACCAGAACAGTAAAATCCAGTCAGAGGTCAGGGTCTCTGTAGACACAGGGTGCGTTCGGATTGTCCCTCCTATCTCCTTTCACTCTCCTTTTTTCCTTAACCCCGGAAGCGTTTAAGTGGCGGCCATGATAAGAGCCGTTCGAATTCTCTAAAAGCTAAGGAAAGGTGGGTCAATGCTTCCTTTATAACCTCCTTTAGGAAACACTGGACCATCCTTTACGAAAGGAGATGAGATAATGCCGACCCACAATTCCTTGCGGCCGCAACATTTAAAGCGACTCGCTCATCCGAGCGTTCAGGAAAACTAACGATCTGTTGGAGGAGAAATGTGGAGACAATCTGCAATTGGTTTATATATTGATTTGACTTAAAATTTGTTACTGCCTTTGTATTTATTTTATTTCTTTATTTATATTATGTGTGTGTGAAGAAGGTGAAGAATGTTTAGTGGAGATGCTTTGCTGTTAATGTTGATTCACACGAGAACTTGTAATATAAAACCTTGTTAATAAAAAAGAAAAGAAAAAGGAAAAGGGACTCAGATCATGGAAGTTACCAAGCTGCAATAATGTGACTTGAACAACTTTGACCAATCTTAAGCCCAGAGGTGAACTATGAACGTGATGCTGATGTTGTCAAACCATCAAAGTGAAGTATCCTGCTAGATTATATTCCTTTATTTGAAACCTCGAGGTTATTAGGATTATTTCAGCAGTAAGAAGGCACAGGGGACGTTTTTAGATGAGCTTTTAGTAGTCCATTTTCTGAACATTGTAGTTTCACCACGGCAGACCCACGGCACTAACCTCCGCCGCTGTCGCATTATTACGTCGCCGAGTGGAAATGCGGTCGGATTGTCAAAACAACGCGATCGCCTTTCCCTAAGTCCTTTATGAATTCTCCTAACACCTTTCCTTAACCCCGTGACGTTTTCACGGGGTTAAGGTAAAGTGGATAGTGAAAGAAGATAGGAGGGACAATCCGAACGCA
Source organism: Tautogolabrus adspersus (assembly GCA_020745685.1). Lineage (NCBI taxonomy): Eukaryota > Metazoa > Chordata > Actinopteri > Labriformes > Labridae > Tautogolabrus > Tautogolabrus adspersus. The sequence goes on from CM036555.1 coordinate 1,032,595, forward strand.
CCCACAGTCACCAGCACACATGTACGGAGGCCCAGAAGGGACGATGGAGCAGCCTTACTTTAGGATAAGTCTGTATTTTATTTTGTAGGAAAAACGTACTGACTCTGTCTTAAAGTAAACTTAGTCCCTCTTGTGATTGCAGTCATTACGAATTTATTGGATTGTATAAAAGTGTCTTTCTAGACTTTCTGTAACGTTCTGTGTTCTCATTTTCTCTCGTCTTGTAGCAGCGCTCAGGGATCAGACATGTCAGCGTCTCTGCACCACAACTAGTGTCAGACAAACAGGTTTTATCGCTCCTTTGTTCATCTGTTCTCCCCGTTTCATTACCTCGCCTCCTCTCGGCTCACAGAGGAGGAGGCTGACTGACAGCTAATATTCTCGTCTCTGACATTCACTCCTCTCTTCTCTCACGCCTCCCTCCTGGATCCCTCCGTTCTTGAGCACAGACCGTTTTCACATCGGTCAGTTCACCTTTAAAGTCTTTGTTGCAGCTCCAAAATATCTCTGATTGCTGGAGGTTTCCCCGGAGCACGTCGTGAACCTCTCACTGAGCTCGTCTGTCACAGGAGAGTTTTCATTAAGCAGCCTTTTGGTTGCCGAGCTGCTGTTTGGTTCTGCTCCTGCATGTGTTTTAATCTGCAGACTCCAGAGACTGTTCAAACCTACATCTCACTTCTTAAAAAAGAACAAACACATTTCTATTTAAACACAATAAAGCGAGTGCAGAGCGTGAGACGTGACGAGCTGAGAGCTGCTTGTTATGCAGCGAGCGGAGCAGCACAAAGCCTCGGGGATCAGCGATTCTCAAGGAGTTCGTTAAAACTTTTCAGATCAATTTCAAGGAAATTCACTGAAGGTCTAACATTGAAAATGTGCTGAAAGGCCTCTATCCCTCACAGTTATCTGCTGCTGAGCTGATTTGTGCTTTTTAAATCAAATCTCTGCTCTGAATGCGCTTTTTAAAATAAGATGATGACACTCTGATGTAAGAGTGGACCTCTGCACTCCGTCTGGGGCCGATAGTCAATTTAATACAAAAAAAAACTTTTTTCAAAGACATTTCTGGATGTTGTTTTATATTCAACAGATGGAGGGACGATGAAGAAACCTGGAAATGAATCCACAAAGGATCATTAAATGTGAAACCATTTGTACTAAGGACACATATTCTGCAAAATCCTCTTCACCATGTTCCTCTAACACTAATATGTGTCTCTAGTCTGTCTACAAACCCCCCAATGATGAGAAAAGTCCATCCTCTCCGTCTTTTCCCTGCTCCACTTTTCAGAAAATGTGTGCTCAAACAGGCCGTTTGGAGATTTTCCCTTCATGACATCACAAAGGGCAGTAACCCCTCCCCCAGGTGGGTGACACTCCCACAGCTAGGTGTTTGTTCTGCCCTCTGAGTCTGCCTTCTCACCGTAAACAATAGGACATGGAGCGAGAAAGCCCGAGACACCCAAGCCCTTCCAGAGAGGGGCGTGGTCAGACACAGCTCATTTACATTTAAAGCTACAGACACAGAAACAGCCTGTTCTGAGCAGGGCTGAAATAGAGGGGTTTATAGGCATGATCAAATACAGGATCAGAGTGGATTTAGAACAAGACACTTCACACACATGTTTTGAGGAGCTCTGAGACTTATTTACACTGAAGAGGAGGAGAATATGTCGGGGTGTTTTCACACCTGTAGCTCGTTTTCTTTGTTCTGATTCAGATGATAAAATGATTCATTGCTGCTTTTCTCACTGGGGTCTTTCTGTTCTCACACTGAAATATGGTAAACTTGGCCAAATCACTCAACAACGCAGGAACGTCCGGACGCCATTATGTCACAGCCTCATTTCCCACTGCGTAGGTAAACAAAGGCCATGCACGTAGTCGCACTTTGCATTGTGGGACGCCATCTCCAAGACGCTAACTAACGTTAACTAGTAACTCTACCACCATAATGGGTCGTGGGTTGACTTGGAGTAGCAAGGAGGTCCAAAATCTCTTCGACATTTTGTCAGATGAGCATATTTGTCAAATGTTGGACACCACTCACATACATGCAGAAGTTTGGGGCGCCGGTGGCTGAGTGGTTAGTTTGCGTGCCCCATGTACAGCAGCCCGGGTTTGAATCTGACCCGTTTAAAAACACTACTGCGTCTGCTTCTGTTTGTAGCCGTTAGTGTGTTTAGCTCTTCTCTTCTGTGCTTGACTTCTTTCAGCCTTTCACCTGCGTCGTGTGAAGGAGGGCTGCAGGCAGAGACTTCCTGCCAAATCTGTGCTGTTTGTTTCTTCTTCATTGTGAGCGTTTGGCAGAAGAGAAACTGTACGCAGCGCTCTCTCTCTCTTTCTCAGCGTCTGTGCTCCTGTGGCAGGCCGGCTCCCCTCTCCTCCTCACACTCCCTCTCTGTGATTAAAGGTGCTGCAGTACATGAAGCATTTTATCTCTATTTTAATGGCTGTATTCCTGATGAGACCTTAATTACAGTAAGCAAACAGGAGCACAGCTCAGCAGCCTCTCGGTCCTCCGGTGAGCTCAGGACAAACACACCACAAAACACCAAATGTTCTTCACACTGTTAACCTGTAATATAGCTTCTGTGATTCCTGTCACTTCAGTCCAACCACTTAGTCAAGAAAAAATACTTATGTGCAGTTATTTATATTTGGCTCTGTTCTGGAGTCTCCATGCCCAGCACACTTTTCTGCCCTTTCATGTGCCTATCTCTGTGATATCCGATGTGTCAGTGAAACTCCTCCCCTCCGTAATATTTCGGTCCAGAAGGTGCGTCGAGTACGCTAAAAATTTTTACTTTTGTGGTGGATTTCGGAGAGACTCTATAACAGTGTGCTAGCTCAGCTAACAGGCTGCTAACGAGCTAACAATCTCTTTCCTACAATTTCGTTATTGAAGTTTATCACTCACTGTGAATCTGAGTTATGTTAATCTGATTAGTTTAAAGTAACATTAAGAGGATGGACTTTGTAGAAAGTGTAAAGCTATTTCTGAAGGCGACAGATGTTTGACTTTCATGCTGTTCTTCTTTGCTGTATAAAATGTGGGTTAGCTCAGGTGAGGTCTGCAGGGACTTGTAGTCCAGTGTGACTCCAGGTCCGACTCTTTGAAGTCTTCCTCCTTCTGTTACCACATGCTGACACCTCCAGACTCTCCTGCTGGAGCCGTGAAGTGCTCCGAGAGAACTTCACGCTGAATCAAGAGAGCGGCGGTCGAAGCGATGGTCGTAGTAGAAAGTGAAAGCCTCATGCATTTTCCAGCAGACGTACACGCTGCTTTCTCTGAAGCAGAGAATTGGAGCAGAACATCTGACCTGTTTTTATTCTTTGACACAGAGAGTGGACACGATCATCTGTGCAGACTACAGTACGGATCTGCTGCTCACAATCTGAACCAGCTCAGAGCAGGACACCAGGAGCAAAGTGTGTGTGTGTGTGTGTGTGTGTGTGTGTGTGTGTGTCCTCACACACATTTGTTTCACATTTTGAATTTGTCATCTGCAACCGTCTACAAGAAAACCACTCAATGCTATCAGAAAGGTAATCAAAATGTTTCATTGAGCATCCACAAAAATCTGAGTGAGAATTATCAACAAAAAATATTAAAAACTCGTTCAAAACCAGATTATTTAGCAGTTTACATCATTTCTCTGTGTGGGCGTGGCAGCTCACATGTCAATCAAAGTTAGCTCCTCATTCATTTTTTATTTCAAACATCTGACTCAAAAATCCATTTTGAATAGAAACTTAAATTCAAGATGAGTGACCAGCGGAGGTGGGCGGTGTGAGGCTGACCTGCGAGGAGGCAGGAGGCCGCTCTGGGTGTTAGACGAAGCCGTTTGGCAAAGCGTAGAGCGCTCTGGACAAAACTGGTTCACCAGTGTTGGGGGTAATGAGCGCAGCACCTACGGGAGTGCTTTTGCACGACTCCGGCACAGCTCACCAAAACGCCGTCGACTGTTTCTCCAAATCCACCGCATGAAAAGTTGTCATCCTCACCGGTGAACGTGCAGCTGCAGGAACGAGCACGAAGGTGGAGCGGAGGGAGCAGAGTAGTTTTGTTGCTCCTGATTGGATGGGAGCTAGCGTGTATGTTTTTATTATTGGTTTGAAATTGATTGCGTAATAAATCACAACAAATTAAAGAATATCTTTAACCGCTGGAGAGACATTATAAATGATGCCTCCACAGGTGTAAAGAAATAATACATAAACTCCCACCTTGTCACGTTGGGTCATTTTAGGACTCAGTCGATGTTTAATGTCATTAAATCTCAGCACCTTTAAAGCCTGACATGACTCCCAGGTGACGGAGTGACATAATGACTGTCTGCCCCGTAGTCTACTCCGAGGACTTTGAACCAGATCCATGATAACATAAAAGCCGTTTCCCGCCTCAGGCTGTGTCCACACTCATGATTTTAAAGTGCTTCATTTACTGCTACATTTACCCCTCATGTCCACTTTACTACTGAGTTTTTAAGACCCTCAAAGGGAGGATTTTTAAAACACTGCTGACCTTATTTCAGTTTGAAGGTTGTGATTTAGTGTGAACAGGCAGAAAACGGAGACTTTGAAATCTATGACTGTAGCATCTGCACTCCTCAACATTTCTAGAGTCTTTAATGAGGACTGTCACTGAAACCGTCCTGACCTGGTTGTTCACACATGCACCTCACAGCGGGAGACTATCCCTGTCAGAGGAGGAGTGACTGGAGGCCTCCAGAGGCAAGACATGACGTAAAAAGAACGACGTGTAAGTGGCAGACGAAGCAACAGAGTCCTCTATAAAACGCTTTAATGAGAATATTTGTCTTTCTATCAATGCTACGTGTAGTTGAACAGAATCACAATCTGAACTAAAGAGTGGAGAAGAACATACTGGAGAACAGGAAACAGAATGCAGCAGGTTCATTAGAGCACGGAGATCGTAGAGGTGGCATGCAGACAGTCTATGGTCGTGCAGCGATCACAGGGAATAAACGTCACCAACCCCTCCCACTCGCTCGAGGTGAATTCTCCTGATTATATCCTGCTGCGTTCTCACATCAGCTCACTCTGACTTTCTGCAGAATAAATACGAGGAGGCTGGAGGAGAAACTCCAGGTGAAGTCAGAGAGAAACAAGTTTTGTTCAGGTGTGAAAGCACTAACAGACACTCACCTGAACATCTATCGTTTTGTTGGTCCTTTCCCAACACTGGACAGACAAACCCACAGACTTAGGTTCAAACAACAGTTAGCTAACAACTGTTGATGTCTTGCAGAAGAATTTATTAAATACATATCATATGCTGCAGAAGCAGTCTCGTGCACACAGGTTTTGAATCCACCTGCAGGCTCGTATCAGTCTGCTGTCAGGGCCGTTGTTAATCCTGTCGGTGTGACTTCAGTCCCTCCTCTTCATCTCCACAGCCTGACCTGTGATACTCCTCTGTCTCTCTGCAGCAGCAGCATCCAGCTGTCACCTCTGAGGATCCATAATTCACACTGAAGGAGAATCCATCTGCAGCGTTGTGTTCCTGCTGGAGGTGAGACATAAACATTTAAATACACACAGAGGAAGAGGGGAGAGGAGAGGGAGGGATACAGGAAGGAAGGATGGAGGAGTGATGGGAGGAGGGAAAGATGGAGCTGGATGAGAGATACTGACACATAGAGAGGATGTGCCATCCCTTCTTTTGAATTAATAATAAAGTGCATACATCGTGTCACAGAGCAAGGGACCGTGCAAACCTGTTGCATAAATCACTTAATGAAGAAGACATCATGTGACCACCATGTGCCCTGGATCAACCCCACTGTTAACAAAACAATGGTTAAAAATATGAAAACCAAAATGTGACATGTTTGACGTAGCTGTGCCTCTGAGCAGTCACCTGTGACCGGTAAACAGATGTTTCCGTCTGGACTCATAATCTGCTAATTAGCCAACCTTGAAATTGCTCATTATCCTCATCCTCGTCATTAACATGCCTCGATCAAACTCCTCCGTCTCATGTAAGAGCTGCAGCTGTGTTTAACAGGATCGTTCACACACCTGTTCTGAAAGCTCTTTAGGTTTCACACATGAAGAAGTGTAGCTACACACTGGACACTCAGGTCCTCTCAGATCATCTCTCCTTCTCTCAGCACTCCTGCATTTTGAATTGATTGCAGCAGATTTACTGTTTATTCTTTGGTCAACCAAGAGGAGCATTACAGGAGTCGAGCCTGCTAGTTATAAGAGCGTGCATTAGTCTCTATGTGTCTGCTACATGCTCCTGTGTAGAGTGTTTATAGCGTGTTATAAATAAATCTGCCCTAAATGCAGCTTTACTTTACATTTATGAAACATTCATGTGTGAGGCTCCTGCAGCCTGCGGCCTCAAACAGTGTGTGTGTGTGTGTGTGTGTGTGTGTGTGTGTGTGTGTGTGTGTGTGTGTGTGTGTGTGTGTGTGTGTGTGTGTGTGTGTGTGTGTGTGTGTGTGTGTGTGTGTGTGTGTGTGTGTGTGTGTGTGTGTGTGTGTGTGTGCACAGAGCTGTCACAGGAGAGTTGTGCAGCCTGTGTTTCTATTCTTAGCTCTGTGTTAGCATGAGAACATATATGGAGTATACGTGTACCACATCATACATTCAGATCCAAACTTTACACTCCTGGATGTTTCTTCTGTCTCCATATGTTTACTGTGTTTTTACAGCACAATAGAAGATGTTAGAGATGTTTTTAGTGTAAGCAGGTGTTGGAGGCTTTGGTTGAAATCTTTATGCAGGGCTGACAATGTGCAGAGTATTATATTGTGACTGCTCTGGCTCTTATTTAGGCCTCGTTTCCACGACGATTTCAGCTGAAAACGGTAACCTTTTGTTGCATTCTGGCTTTGTTCACAAAACGAGCACCTGAAAATGGACAGCTTTAAATACTGGTTCCAGTATTCAAACTTTTGAGCAAGGCAGCGTCTCTGTCGTCGTGTAAACTGGCAGTACGGAGACCTTTTCGCACATGTGCATTACGCTTCCAGTCAGTAGCCATCGCTGGCCTGCGTTGATTTCTTTCCTCCATTTGAATTAGTGAAAAGTGCAAACATAACACTGAACACCTCGCTGTGCTAAATCACATTCATGAAACGCACTGACATGCTGTACTGAGCTTTTAGACAAGGACGGAGATGTTGATGTAATGAAAATGTGATGCAAATGAGCCCCAATGTTCTCTTAAAGGACGCAGATATTTATGATCCATGCACACAAGTCAGATGACATCCGGTGTTTACGACCTGAGGCTTTTGTCGGTGCTGCTATGCATGAGTGGAGAATCAAGGAAGCAAAGGATGGTGATGGTGAAGAGGAAGAGGAAGAGGAGGCAAATGTAAATGGTGAGAAAAGAAATAGATTATTGCACAGAAGAGGGAGGAAGTGCTCGAGGGGCAGAGACAGTTTTGTCCTGAAGGTTTGAGGCCTTTTGCATATTAAAGCGTCTCCAACGTCGAGTGTGTCAGCCTGCATACACGACCACATCAGTCAGCCTGCAGCAGGAGGACGAGGAGGAGAGGTGAAAAAGGTGGAGAGGGAGGGAGGATGAGGCCTGAGGAGAAGATGAATTACTGTGACGCTGAAGGACACAGGACCTGTAAAGATTGCAACACATCAACAACACTGTGCACACGTGTGTGTCTGTGGATAAAGACAGCGAAGACAGAGAACGGCTGACGGAGACGGAGACTCTCCAGGCATTCTCACACCTTTAGATCGTACGCTCCTATTGTTTATCTTCATTTACTTCATTCTAATCTTCTAAAAATGAATCTACTTCTACTTTTTACACATCCTGCAAATACCTTCAGACTCTTTACGCAGAAACAAACCGAACACGTCCGGTTAACGATCAGGTTATCGTCCCTTATATGATGCAAAGATGTAGACCTCGTTGGTCTCTGCACTGGACTGAACTACGTCCAAGTTTCAACCGTGACCGACTAAGAAGTGAAGAGTTAAGTCCTCATCTTGTGCTTGTGCAGTAGAATCAAGTTTTCCCTCTGGCTCACACGCATGATATCTGTGAGGAGGAGAGCTAACGTGGAGGATGTGTGCAGATTCTTTATGGTTCTTTACGTGCATGAATAAATCTTCTACACATGTATCATTCTTCCACTACTTCTCTGTTCCCTGCTTCCACTTCATTATCCTCTAAATAATTAAAAAGCATATATAAAACATGATAGTGTTTAATGTGAACAGGTGGAGGGAACACCGCCCTCTCTCTCTCTCTCTCTCTCTCTCTCTGTCTGCTCCATTATTTTCTACATTACAGAATCTGACGGACGCTTTTGTCCAAAGTGTTTCACAATTTATCCATCACGCATCAGGAGCAATTTGGGGGGCTAAATGTCTCTCTCAAGGACACACCGGGACAGCTCGTTGTGCAATTTCGTGTCAATCAGCGTCACTTAAGAGAGGCGGCAGAAAGAAAAACGATTAATATTGTAAAACTTCTTCTGGTTGACATGTTTATCGTATAGGTGTGAGTACATGCAGGGTAACTTCAAACCCGCAGAGGCAACAAGACTCAAAGGTTATTTTCAAGCTGAGGTTTTCAAGAGCTAAATTAAAACACAGCGATACGATCACGTTTTTGGACAATGAACTACCAAAGCATTAAATTGAATTGCATTGTGAACTGGTTTTTAGTCCCCCCCCCCCCTTATTTCAGCCTCCCAGGAAACAGATCCATCACATCACAAACACCAAAAACTGCATTGAAAAGATCATCGAAGCTTCAAACATCATGTAAAATGTCTCTTTGTTCCCTCTTGGCTGAAACTATGATACCGTTAATCCTGGGAGATTTAAAAAAAGCCACATTGCTTCAGTTTATTTCTCTTGATTCACAGTGCTGGTATGCGTGCTGACTCCTTCTCATCACCATCTGAAATATTCGTGTGCGATACAGAACATGTGCTGCAGGCCTTCATATGCATATCGTGAAGAGCTGCTCCTGTATCCAGAGGCAAAGCACCATATCAGTGACTCCCAGCATCCTCTCCATGTTTCCATCCTGCAGGCTCAGGAGAGCCGAACACGAACGGTCGGGCCACGTCTATCTCCGCTGAGCACACATCATTAAAATCCAGCAGTGTTACAGTGAGTACACAATCATCCGTGGAGGAGGAGAAAACAGCCGATGAATAAAAGATGGTGACAGAGGAGGATGTCAACAAACTGAACCAAAATGGAGATTAGATTGTTTTCATGTGATGTTGTGATTCTGACTCTGATCAGCTGGAAACCGCCTCGCACTATTTTTCAGCAACATGAGGTTGTTCTCTTCAGGAAAATCAGAAGAAGTTTGTTTGGAACCACATGATTGAAGCTTGGGCCGCTTGTGTTTCTCGTGTTTCTGATGATGGTTGGTTGTAGTGACTAAATGCACATTCAATATCGCTGTGAATCAAAGATTGAAGGAAAATGAGAGCGGCAGAGTTCATCGGAATATTTCCTCATCCATCCACCATGTTTGATCAAATACAGGATAATCTTAACCAGATCACGGCAGGATTAAGACTCGTGACTAATGTCATTACTGTCTCCGAGGACGGTGCATGCAGTGTTCTGTGTGTGTGTGACTGGGATTTGATTTTAAAGCCACTTAGTCTCAATGACGAATCATGTCTGCCGTGTTTCACTGCTGGCTCGCCGCGTCGCACACGGAGTCTCTGACCCTTCATCAGTCACGTCGAGTGAGAAACGGCAGAGCAATCGTTTATACCTCGATTAGCAGTGACCGCTGCAGCTCGGATTCATCGATGTATGTGATTATCTTTCCTTGTACGGTGTCATAAGTCATCCTCTCTCCAGCTCTTTCAAATATTCAGTCTGTCCATCTTTCCACCCGTTTCACTCACTTGATACAGATTAGAGATGTGGAGGTATGAAGCACCATGTTGTTGACCTGCGCTGCTTTCCGCTTCTGTTTTCTGTGGCTGGATGAGAAGGTCAACATGCAGGAACGACTCACTGCAACACTGACATGTTGCTACTTTTGTTTTGTTTGTTTGAAGTCTATGTTTGCAGTAAGTAATAAAGAATGTGTTCAGATGGAGCAAAATGTTGAGAAGTTGGTAAATGAATCAATGTTTACGTTAAGACCTTGGCTGCAACCTCAGCTTTCCTGTTTCCCCACCCCTCTTCTGTCTGTCTGTCTGTCTGTCTGTCTGTCTGTCTGTCTGTCTGTCTGTCTGTCTGTCTGTCTGTCTGTCTGCCTGCCTGTGCCTGCCTGCCTGCCTGCCTGCCTGCCTGTCTGTCTGTCTGTCTGTCTGTCTGTCTGTCTGTCTGTCTGTCTGTCTGTCTGTCTGTCTGTCTGTCTGTCTGTGAGGCAGGCGTGGCTCATCACTCTCCAGTCCTGCCTCCTCATTACCTGGTCAAGCCTCTCTTCCTCCTCCTCCTCTTCCTCCTCCTCCTCCTCCTCCTCCTCCTCCTCCTCCTCCTCCTCCTCCTCCTCGCTGCTCACCTGTTTCCATCCACAATCCAGCCTGAGAGTTTGCTCTTTCACCCACTCGTCCCCAGATCGTCTGCTCACCAACAGTGGTAGTTAGAGTCGGCCATTTTGGATAGAGAAGTTTAAAGTTTAACACTTGTCTCTTTTCTTGCCCTGGTGTTTTTGCCTGCCCGTCTGCCACGACCTCTACCAGGCATACTGCTTCTTTTCAGACTTAAACCCGTTTAAACCAGCTCCTGTGTTTGTTGTGATGCACTTGGGTCCAGCCTTTATTGAAATCGTAACAGTTTAAGCGTCCATCGTTACAAAAACAAATCACTAGGAAGACATCGCAATTTGAGAATCATGAGATTTAAGTTTAAAAGAAATAAAAATAAATCTTTGGACTTGCTCTTCTTGTTAATGGAAATGATAATGCAAGCTCAATTTCTGGACTTTTCTCCTTTTTGCATGACATCAAGGTTTTATTCTCAAAATGCAAAATCATGATCTCAAGCAAAAACAGTCACAACACCGGTGCAGTGCAACAGGATGTTTCTTGGTGTAAGAATACGTTTACAAGTTCATGCAGGTGTGTCAGGTCAACATGCATCGCCTCTCTGAATCTTAGAGGAATATCTGTATTGTTTAATCACACACAAATAATAAATATAACCCTGGATAAATAAATCTATTCACAGCTAAATTCTCAGCTGAAGTTCTATAATGGCAGAATCAGAATTTTTAATTGCATTTTTCTCACAGCTGAAATAATTTTGGGATTCAGTCGAGCACAGCTGACGAATATTAATGTGAGACGGATGATCAGCTGAACTGTGCAGCAGAAACACAGAGCTGGCACGGAGAGGAGGGTGCATGCAGCTCATATTTATTAATCATGATGATGTAATGATCGATACAAAAAGTGAGCAGGGTTCACTCTCAGACTCAGCTCGAAAGGTTCCTAAAATGAAAAGACCAGATTGAAGGGTTTTAACTCTGTCCTTGGGGAGCAAGCTGATCGATCAAAGTCCTTTTAAGAGAAGTTAGCTTTTGTCTCCTCACTGACAGACCTGACAAATCATGCATTTTAACTTTTACAAATCAGCAAGTCATCAATGGAGACTGATGGACAGGAGCTCTGCAGCTGTTACATAAACACCATCAGAGAAATCCTCGTACTGATCCTAGCTAACAGGTCATCAAACTGGGACCTGGTACTGATCCTAGCTAACAGGTCATCAAACTGGGACCTGGTACTGATCCTAGCTAACAGGTCATCAAACTGGGACCTGGTACTGATCCTAGCTAACAGGTCATCAAACTGGGACCTGGTACTGATCCTAGCTAACAGGTCATCAAACTGGGACCTGGTACTGATCCTAGCTAACAGGTCATCAAACTGGGACCTGGTACTGATCCTAGCTAACAGGTCGTCAAACTGGGACCTGGTACTGATCCTAGCTAACAGGTCGTCAAACTGGGACCTGGTACTGATCCTAGCTAACAGGTCATCAAACTGGGACCTGGTACTGATCCTAGCTAACAGGTCATCAAACTGGGACCTGGTACTGATCCTAGCTAACAGGTCATCAAACTGGGACCTGGTACTGATCCTAGCTACAGGTCATCAAACTGGGACCTGGTACTGATCCTAGCTAACAGGTCGTCAAACTGGGACCTGGTACTGATCCTAGCTAACAGGTCGTCAAACTGGGACCTGGTACTGATCCTAGCTAACAGGTCATCAAACTGGGACCTGGTATTGATCCTAGCTAACAGGTCATCAAACTGGGACCTGGTACTGATCCTAGCTAACAGGTCATCAAACTGGGACCTGGTACTGATCCTAGCTAACAGGTCGTCAAACTGGGACCTGGTACTGATCCTAGCTAACAGGTCATCAAACTGGGACCTGGTACTGATCCTAGCTAACAGGTCATCAGAATGGGACCTGGTACTGATCCTAGCTAACAGGTCATCAAACTGGGACCTGGTACTGATCCTAGCTAACAGGTCATCAGAATGGGACCTGGTACTGATCCTAGCTAACAGGTCATCAAACTGGGACCTTGTACTGATCCTAGCTAACAGGTCATCAGAATGGGACCTGGTACTGATCCTAGCTAACAGGTCATCAGAATGGGACCTGGTACTGATCCTAGCTAACAGGTCATCAAACTGGGACCTGGTACTGATCCTAGCTAACAGGTCATCAGACTGGGACCTGGTACTGATCCTAGCTAACAGGTCATCAGAATGGGACCTGGTACTGATCCTAGCTAACAGGTCATCAGACTGGGACCTGGTACTGATCCTAGCTAACAGATCATCAAACTGGGACCTGGTACTGATCCTAGCTAACAGGTCATCAGAATGGGACCTGGTACTGATCCTAGCTAACAGGTCATCAGAATGGGACCTGGTACTGATCCTAGCTAACAGGTCATCAGAATGGGACCTGGTACTGATCCTAGCTAACAGGTCATCAAACTGGGACCTGGTACTGATCCTAGCTAACAGGTCATCAGACTGGGACCTGGTACTGATCCTAGCTAACAGGTCATCAGAATGGGACCTGGTACTGATCCTAGCTAATAGGTCATCAGAATGGGACCTGGTACTGATCCTAGCTAACAGGTCATCAGAATGGGACCTGGTACTGATCCTAGCTAACAGGTCATCAGAATGGGACCTGGTACTGATCCTAGCTAACAGGTCATCAGAATGGGACCTGGTACTGATCCTAGCTAACAGGTCATCAGAATGGGACCTGGTACTGATCCTAGCTAACAGGTCGTGCAGATGATGCTGCGGATGAAATTCAGCTCAGTCTTCCGGCAGTTAGATGTGATGAAGAGACTCCGTCTCGGTACCCGACAGAGAGAGAGACAGAGAGAGAGAGAGAGAGAGAGAGAGAGGGACAGAGAGAGAGAGAGAGACACAGAGAGAATGAGAGAGAGAGAGAGAGAGGGACAGAGAGAGAGAGAGAGAGAGAGAGAGAGAGAGGGACAGAGAGAGAGAGAGAGAGAGGGACAGAGAGAGAGAGAGAGAGAGAGAGAGAGAGAGAGAGAGATTAGTTTAAGGCTAAAAGGTGCTGAGCATTGAATTAATTTGACCGTGTAGGTTATTTATTCCTTTTATTCGAGCGCTCATATCTGTGCTCATGCTCTGACTTTAAACAGAAATGTTAAAGAATCGAAATCTGACGACTCAAATTTAAAGACGGAGAAGTTTTCAAACTGCAAATCAGTTTCCCACCAAGCGTTATAAAGATAATCAAACCAGAGGATGTGATGACTGATAATGTGACACATGGTGTTTTATTTCAGCTCAATCTTTTCCCAGTTAGTCTGTGTAACTTTTAAATATGTTGTGTTACCACAGAACAATCTCAGTATTGTTGTTGTCTCTGAGTGTCGTTTCACTGTCAGCGTATTTACCTTCAGTCTACAGGGATTCATCTCGAGCTTAGTCTGACTACACATATCCATGCACTGTATTTGTACTTTGTGTTCTTTTTACTTTGAAATAAAGTGTATGGCAAAAGAACTGACCAATCACATCGTCCCTCTCAGATGTCCCGCTGTCTGCCAACGAATCACACGCTAGCTGATGTTTAAATTCTTTTAATTCTCTTATTTCTACTTTCCTGTGTGACCTTCATTTATTTACATTATATTATATTAACCCCTCTGTGATTTAATGTAAACGTGCTGCTTCTGTCTGTTTACCTTTAGTGTTTGTTCATTGTTGTTCTTTAAATAAAGTTATTGGGAAAAAAATTGCGCGCGAGCTTGAAGTTCTCCGTGATAGAAGCAGTGACGTCACCAAGGAGGACAAACAGCTGATGTATCCTCAGCGATGTTCTCTGGATGAATTATGAAAGGAAAGTTCTTCTGCAGGTGAAGACCTCCACCTGAGCGTCACGTGGCGCCGGAAGTGACATCTGTGATCTTCAAACGGTGAGTCGTTTAACATCAGAGAGGCCGCCGCGCTCACCTGTTGGATTGTGACTGTTCGGTTCAGGTGTGTTCATGTAGAGCTGACCTCCTCTGAAGGAGCACAGGTGATGACACTCACGGGAATTAAAGAAGATGTAAATGATTATTCAGTGATTGGATTCATTTAAAGTCAGTAGAGCAGAATGTAATGATTTAAATTTGTCATCATCATCGATCCTTCACAGCAAAGATTTCAAATGTATGATTTCAGGAAGGAGCCTCAGGGTGGAAGGAACACAGAGGGGAGACTGAGAAAGAAAATGATTGAATAGAAAACACGTTATGATGAATTATTTAAAACCAGGACAGTGCACATTATTGAACATAAACATGTCAATATGTCAGATTGTAGAGAAACCTTCTGAAGCTCACTGGGAGCAGGACAGAGGTCAGAGTTGAGTTTCTGGGCCTGCAGGTATGTGATCTCTGCTGTTGTGATCTGTGTTCTGATGAGGAGGCTTACGTGTGACATGACATGTTGGTCCTGTGTGTTAGGGGGGCTGGGAGCAGTCATGCTATCTTTAATTCTTTAATTCACTTCTTGGATTCTTTGACTTTAACAGACCTGTCGTTTCTACTTTAATTCTTCATTTGTCCTTGTTGCTCCTCGGCAGACTCCTCTGTGTGTCTGGACTGTTGATGTGATGACTTGCTGCCTTTGCTTTGTCTGTCACAGCACTCTGTCAACATCTGTATTTAAAGGTGCTATAGAAATAAACTTATTATTATTACAGATGGATAAACTTCATTGTCTGTCCCAACAGTGACTTGAACAATAAACACAACTTACATTAAAAACACGACACAAAGTGCAAACATTAAAGGCATATTCTGCTAAATCCTCCTCACCATGTTCCTCTAACTCTAATATGTGTCTCTAGTCTGTCTACAAACCCCCCAATGATGAGAAAAGTCCATCCTCTCCGTCTTTTGCCTGCTCCACTTTTCAGAAAATGTGTGCTCAAACAGGCCGTTTGGAGATTTTCCCTTCATGACATCACAAAGGGCAGTAACCCCTCCCCCAGGTGGGTGACACTCCCACAGCTAGGTGTTTGTTCTGCCCTCTGAGTCTGCCTTCTCACCGTAAACAATAGGACATGGAGCGAGAAAGCCCGAGACACCCAAGCCCTTCCAGAGAGGGGCGTGGTCAGACACAGCTCATTTACATTTAAAGCTACAGTTTACGCTCAGTTAGTGAGATGATGCGATTGGTTGAAAGGAGGATTGATTTGCATTTTGCTTATGGGATCAGCTGTTTGTTGTTTTGGTGATATTTCTCTCTCCGTGCTGTTTTCTTCGTTGCATTGCTGAATCTAGACCGTAGACTGTAAATATGAATGTTTGAAGCCTGAGTGACGTCACCCGTCTGTCCCTGCAGGGGGCGCTGGAGTCCCATCGATGGCGGTCTCCATGCTGGAAATGCTGTCTCAGCCTAACTTTCAGTCAACCTAACGACAGGCTGAGAGCTGGAGCTGAGGCGGGTTTTAAGCCTCCTGATAAACCGTTACACCGCGCCCACCTGTCAATCAGGTCAGCTACACGCCTTATTGTGAATAACTCTTATCCTTCATCAAATCAAAACTGATGAGTCATCAAAACATTCACCCCCCGTACAGTGTGTGCTGATCGAGACATGAGCTAATCAGACCTATTTGGTTTTTTGAACCAGGCTGTAAACATGTTAACAGCCTGGTTCAAAAGCTGCCAGGGTCCTCACACGTACCAAGCCCTGGCAGCACATCACCCCCACCCTTATCCACCTTCACTGGCTCCCCATCAAGTTCCGCATCAAGTACAAACTCCTTCTTCTCACCTTCAAGTCTCTCCATGGCCTAGCCCCGCTGTACCTCACCGACCTCCTCCATCCCTACACCCCTTCTCGACAGCTTCGCTCTTCTGACACAGGCCTGCTCTCCACTCCTCACACCAGACTCCGTTCCTTCGGCGACAGAGCTTTCAGTACCTCTGCCCCCACTCTCTGGAACTCTCTCCCTGCTGAACTCCGCTCTGCTTCTTCTCTGGACATCTTTAAAAAACTCCTCAAACACCACCTGTTCACCCAAGCATTCCCTCTAGCCATTACCCCTCCCCCTCCCCACTAAGTGTGTCTGTTTTCCTTGTGTGTGTGGGTGTGGGTGTATGGGCGTGTGTCTATGTGTATTCATGTGTCCTTCTTTTATTGTTAAGCGGCCTTGGGTTCCTTGAAAGGCGCTATATAAATCTAAGATATTATTATTATTATTATTATTATTAATGTCTGCTGTAAAAACAGGCTTTTTAGAATGGGTGTGTATGTGACTTCCTGTGCTTCTGCAGCCAGCCTCTAGTGGACACTTGAGGAACTGCAGGATTTTGCACTTCAGCATCAGCTTCATTTTTTTTAACACCGGAGGTTGCTAATTGGGCTGGACTTGTTTTATGGGCTATCACAGACGATGAGAGAGGAAGAATGTTGATATTGAAGCTTTAAAAGTGGATTCACAAACTCATGGGGCGTCACCTTGTTTACCTCCACTCCTTTTGTTAACTTAATATTCATTCAACAGTTTGGTGCATGAACCATTCGGATGAATGATTCACAAAGTTTTAATTTAGTAATTGCATTTAGTATTCCTTTTTTTGTTGTCAGGTTGACAGCGTTATCAAACTTTTCACGATGCATATTTTTGTGTGAAACCGGGCCGAAACTTTTAGGACTAGATTTCTCGACGACTCTCCTCTTCCACTTTTCATTTGGGTGAGCTGGCCATGAAATAATTACAGCTCAGGACATCCCACAGTCACTTTCCCTGAGGTCACTGCCTGCAGCTCTCCTCCTCACTCCTTCTCCTCCTCCTCAATCCTCCTCCTCACTCTCCTCCTCACTCCTTCTCCTCCTCCTCACTCCTCCTCCTCACTCTCCTCCTCACTCCTCGTCCTCCTCCTCGCTCCTCCTCCTCCCTCCTCGTCCTCCTCCTCACTCCTCCTCCTCCTCACTCTCCTCCTCCTCCTCGCTCCTCCTCCTCCCTCCTCGTCCTCCTCCTCCTCACTCCTCCTCATCCTCCCCCTCCTCGTCCTCCTCCTCCTCCTCCTCATTCCTCTTCCTCCTCCTCACTCCTGGTCCTCCTCCTCCTCCTCCTCACTACTCCTCCTCCTCCTCCTCCTCCTCCTCCTCCTCACTCCTCGTCCTCCTCCTCCTCCTCCTCACTCCTGGTCCTCCTCCTCCGCACTCCTCGTCCTCCTCCTCCTCACTCCTCCTCATCCTCCCCCTCCTCACTCCTCGTCGTCCTCCTCCTCCTCGTCCTCCTCCTCACTCCACCTCCTCCTCCTCACTCCTGGTCCTCCTCCTCCTCCTCGTCCTCCTCCTCACTCCTCGTCCTCCTCCTCACTCCTGGTCCTCCTCCTCACTCCTCCTCACTCCTCATCCTCCTCCTGGTCCTCCTCCTCCCTCCTCCTCCCTCCTCGTCTTCCTCCTCCCTCCTCGTCCTCCTCCTCACTCCTCCTCGTCCTTCTCCTCACTCCTCCTCCTCCTCCTCACTCCTCCCCCTCCTCCTTACTTCTCCTCCTCTCATCACCTCTGCTGCAGCTCAAACATGATGACAGATTCACGTGTCAAACTGGTATGGAGACCAAAACGAGCTCCTCTGTGGGTTCTCTGTACTTAAAATTTCTGCAACAACATCCAGAAGCCTTCATCAGCAGAGCGTCTGATCGTTTGAGCATGCCTTAAAGCCGCACATTACTGTGTGGAACAAAGTACGGAGACTGACCGAACTTTTGCTCTCTGCAATTTAAAGAAAATATTTTTGCACTGAGAGCACTTTGTGTGCATCATTTAGGAGTGCAGTCCTCTCTTTTTCAAATATAACAGTGGTAGAATTTTCAGCTCATTAAACAGAAATCGACTCTTCTCGTCTTTTCTGAACATTTAAAAAGGAAATCCGAAGTTCTTTGATTTCTTACCTTTCAGACCGACATTTGTTCTGCTTCATTTCAGAACAATGAACTTGTAGTGAACTTTAACTCTGCAACAAACATCAGTGTGATAAATCCACGTTTCCATGAGAGAATAGTCAGAAATAACCAAAAAGCATTTTCTACATTGAAACACAAACCTAAATATCCAAACACACTCTGTGGTGCATGAAGACATCTGGACACACAGATACACACTCTCACACACACAAACATACAGACAGATATTAGTGTGAACCAGCAACGTCTGTGCGCTCTGAACAGGTGTTCTCGTCAGCAGGTGATCTTGTAAAGACTCGATCCTGATCAAGTTCGGGGGGTCGAAAGTTGTCAAACATTACCCCGAGATTTTTCTAAACTCTTTTGAAGTAGTTTTATTGAAAATATGATAGCCCTAGTCACTACATCCTCACAACTCTGGCTCGCAAATATTTGTGTGTAACAGGAACGTTTGTACGCTCTGAACGTAGGTAATATCCACGTTCAACTTCATCGTCCCCGAGGGGAAGTCTGGTCAGCAGCCAGGTGGAAACAATATAAAAAAGAAACACGGGCACATCGACTCAGACAAGAGAAACAACATGAAATAAATAAAAAGAGTTCATCAGGTAACAACAGGAAACTGAGAGTGTATAAAAAAAGACACGCACAAGACGGTCACCTGCTGCCGGTCGCTACACGAGCAGCGCTCCCACATGTCATGTTTTAAATTAAAAAGAGAGCTGCACCGAATGTGTTCGAACATTACCGAGTGATGTTCTAAGTTTTACTGACGAGGGACAGCCCTGCAGCTTTAAGAGGTCTTAAACGAACAAGATGAAGAATCAGAATGTTTACACCAAAATATCTAAATCAATAAGAAATGGACTAAATCTGTTAAATATATTTTTGTTGAGTTCTTTCATCCCCTAAAATATTTCCAACATTTTTCAAAGACAGACAAATCCTCCACTTTATAGTTAACGGGACTCGTCTTGTTACAGGAGCTGCCATGACAGATACGATATGTTTGATGTTGCCGTGGAAACACTGAATGTTGTTGCTGTATGGGCTGCTGAGATAAAAACCTCATGTAGATTATACTCGGATACATTAGCTCGTCTGTAAACATATTCTCTTCCTCAGGTCGGTTTCACCCTGTCGTCATGACTACGGTCAACTCGGAGGTCGTTTTCATCGATGAAAACGACCGGGGAATCATGGGAGTGATTCTCTCTCCTGAGAGAATCAGTCCCATGATTCCCCGCCAGACTCGACATCATCTTTTTGTTGTTTTGAGTGAGCGCCCCTGGTGGTGGGATTTATATAGTGTGTGTTTAAAGGAGAAATCTGCGAGACTAAACCTGATGAGTCAAATGACAACTTTCAAAAAGTAAAACACTATATTGACATTTGAAGAGGACTCTGATCGTTCCCATTAAAAAGTTTGTCACAGTCACAGTTGGTGTATGAAACACAAATGTGACTGATTGACCATTCGCTGTTTTGTTTATATCTCTGATCTCATCTGTTCAAGAACGAGATTTGATTGGAAGTGGAAAGTTTCTTTTTATAGCATTTACTTAGAACACACACACACACGCACGCACACACACACACACACATACACGCACACACACACACACATACACACACACACACACACACACACACACACAGACACACACACACACAGACACACACAGACGCACGCACGCACGCACACACACACACAGACACACACACGCACACACACAGACACACACACACAGACACACACACACACAGACACACACACACACACACAGACACACACACAGACACACACACACAGACACACACACAGACACACACACACACACACACACACACACACACAGACACACACACACACACACACACAGACACACACACACAGACACACACACAGACACACAGACACACACACACACAGACACACACACACACACACACACAGACACACACACACCCAGAAGCACACAGACACACACACCCAGATGCACACACACACACAAACACACACACAGACACACACACAGACACACACACAGACACACACACACACACACACACACACACACACACACACACACACACACACACACACACACACAGACACACACACACACACCCAGAAGCACACAGACACACACACCCAGATGCACACACACACACACACACACAAACACACACACTGACGCACACAAACACAGACGCACACACACACACACACACACACACACACACAGACACACACACACACACACACAGACACACACACACACACACACACACACACACACACACACACACACAGACACATACACACACACTAACACACACACACACACAAAAACACACACACTGACGCACACAAACACAGACGCACACACACACACACACACACACACACACACACACACACACACACACACACACACAGACACACACACACACACACACACAGACACATACACACACACACACACACACACACACACACACACACACACACACACACACACACACACCTGGATGAGACTCGTTTGAATAAGAGTGTGCGTTGTTAGAAGTCGGCGTCAGGACCGGAGTCGGTGTAACGCAGGTCAGACGTTTCAGCAGAAACAGAGTTTAGTGTGCTTTTATCAGCTCTGCTCCTCGGGGAGGAAAACATCCTTTTATTAGAACAAAGAGAGCAGAGAGGTCGTGTTCAACAAGCCCCCTCCACATCAGTCTCCCCCCCTTCTTATCCTCTCCTCCAGGCCTCACCCGCTGCTCCCTCTCATCTGTCTCAGACACACGGGGAGTCTCCCTCCGAGGGGGACGCTCGTGTCAGCAGGTATTAATTCTCTGCTTTTCCTCACTTCACCGCTGCTCCAGATCAGCAATGATTTTTGTCTTCATCTCTGTCAGCGCAGAGGGTTTGAGAGCAACGTGTTTCATTGGTAGTACAATGCTTCTGTGGCCATTTTAAAATGATTAAGAATCTCCTGTAGCTGTCGTAGTTAAATATGCGTAATTAGGAGGATTTGTTTGTCCAAGTGGAGTCACGTCCTGACATCAGCAGCCGCTCTACACCTGGAAACTGTCCCCGCTAAGAGACGAGGCATACTAGCGTCTCCTACGCCATTTTTGTTGACAAAGCTGATATCAGAAGTCCCGCCCCTTCTTGATTCTGATTGGTAGGTGAGCGAGAAGTGACATTGACGAGTGTGACGCTTTTGTTTGTACGGTGGGCGCTGAAAACGCTGAGCTACATTTGTTTTGTTTTGAAACAGGTGCTGGCAGTGCATAAAAAACTGTGTGTGCACAAGCGTTGACCTAAGTGTTGGACCAACACGAAGACATCAAGCATGGTCAACTAAAGAGACAACTATAGTTTAGCTGAGTGTAACTTTCTGTATGAAGTTTATATGAGAACCGTGTGAGTCTGTGTTTGATAATCGAGGACTCAGATCCTCTGCAGCCTCATCAGCAGCTTCTCTCCAGGCTGCTGTGTGGAGGCAGAAACAGCTGCTGCATCTGCGTCTGTCGTCTTCCTGTGGGGTTAACTCTCCCTCTCTGTCACGAAGCCATAGTTTCCTCCAGTGTTTCTCCTCCTCTGCAGCATGTTTAATGTACAGTAAGTGATGCTGACAGAACTATCCTTTAAACACAGCTCCACACATAAAGAGTTCTGTTAGAGCGGAGGACAAATATTCTCCCTCTGATCTTTGGTGACAGTCGCGCTTTGTGTTTCCATTTAGCAGATTTAATGATGCCACATGCAAACCAACGACAAAACAACTAGTTGTCTGCTTGAAATACTGAAACACACACACACACACACACACACACACACACACACACACACACACACACACACAGATAGAGAAAATGAAATAACACAGCGCTCACACAGACTAATGGTATTTACAGAGCGAGATGTAATAAATCTTCCTGCAGCCGCTGCCACCTGTTTTTACTGCAGAGGCTCCACTGCTGGCATAAATTAATGATCCGCCTCAGAGTCGGTCCTCTGTGAAGACCTGAGGGAGGCTGAGGGAGACAAAAGGAGAGGATGGAGATGGAGATGGAGAGATGGGATGAGAAGAGAAAGCTGAGAGGCTGAAACATGAGAGGGAAGTTAGAAATTGAGAAGAGTAGCATGAAAAAAAAGGTTGTGCAGAAAAACGAATCTTTCTGGAAAGAATTTGACCTGAAGATTAGCCTTAGCATGTGTAAGCTCTTTTTAATCATAATTGGTCTGTGTGTGTGTGTGTGTGTGTGCGTGTGTGTGCGTGTGCGTGTGCGTGCGTGCGTGCGTGTGTGCTTGTGCTGAAGTTAAAGTGTGTTGTTTCTGTTTTGCAGCCAGCCTCTGCTGATATAGTTTGAGTTGATAAATAATAGAGTAAGCTGCGACTGTAACGCGATAACATCCAACAGCTCTTTAAAATGCATCCACAGAATGTACAGAAACAGTAAATGAATCTCAAATGTTCGGGGTGGACGGCATCGGACTGCAAACAAACAGGATGTTGACTTTGTTTTCAGGTGTGGAGCCAAGCAGAAGTGTCTTACTACCAATTTCCACAGTCCGTCAGCGCCGTGCACTACAGCTCCGTTCGCTCCCCACGGCGCCCCTTGGTTGTCACGTTAGCTGTCTGTAACGTTAGCAGGACGTCCCGTTAGCAGGCTGTCCGCTAGCTGGCTGTAATGTTAGCAGGCTGTCACGTTAGCAGGCTGTCATGCTAGCAGGATGTCACGTTAGCAGGCTGTCACGCTAGCAGGATGTCACGTTAGCAGGCTGTCACGCTAGCAGGATGTCACGTTAGCAGGCTGTCACGCAGACACCAGCTGTTACCTATATGATGCAGACGAGGTGAGAGTGAACAGAGAAGCAGTGTTTGAAACAAAATTATCGTACAAAATGAAATATCAAAGCTTTACAACCCGTTACCGTGTGAAAGTCTGTAAAAATGTAAACAATGTAATCTGCTCCTATTGGTACAACAGGTCTACATGTCACTACTTAAACGCTGCCCCTGATGCTAATGCTAATGCTAATGCTGTGCTTATAGGAACCATAAAAACCCTGAGAGCAGTCAGACACACGGGGTTACCAACGTGAAACCGCAGCTTGTCAATAAGTGACTTTGTCTGACGGGTGCTTGTGTCCAAACCCTCGTCCCCCCTCCTCACCCTGAGGAGAGACCTGAGCAGTTTGATGTGAGATTGAGCTCTCAGACTCTGTAGAGGAAAGTCTGTTCCCTGTTTTATTTGAGCCGGTTTCACTTATTTTCTTGTTAATTGATGGATTTTTGGATTCCACCATCTGTTTGAAGCTTGTATTTTTCATTACTAAGCACAAACATGCCTTCAGGAACAGAGAATCTGATCAAGAGCGTCCCACATCAGAAGTGTGTATCCAATCAGACGCTGTTAAGTGTCCAATAATCGCCCACTGATGCTCAAAGAATCTGCTTTCAAGTATGTTCAGTGTAAACGGCTTTAATTATTCCATGTGAAACGCTTTTTATTCAAATACAGCACTTTGCACGAGAACATCACATAAAAAAGTAATCTGCTCGTACAAACAACTGCAGCGCTCGGCTCGCTTCAAAGCAAACGAGCTCGGCTCATGCATATAGATGTTGGTAGTGAGTTTATGATCCATTGTGCTGCAGGAGGAGAGCTGACACGGCACACAGAGGCTTTTAAAACAGAATATGTCAACATCACCGAGTGCTCGTCTCAGGGGGACAGCGCTCTGAATATTTGTGATGCCTGATTTCCCCTCTGTGAAACATGAAATGATTTTAGAGCGACTCCTGATTGTGTCCCTGAAGCTGCTGCTGCTGCTGTAATTGAGCAACATCAGATCACCTGAGCAAGTTTAGTGTTTACATTGTGTACCTGAAGACAATCTGCCAAGTGAGGCAGTTTCTGGTCCGATCTTTGAGTCACACGACTGACTTAGAAGTCGGCTGTATTTCAGCTTGATCTGAACTGTCTGCCGTGCAGTGTATAGGAGGATACACGGGCCAATCACGGGGCTGATCTGCTGCTCCCGACCCGTCAGACGGATTTCTGACAAGTTTGAAATTGTGGTCGTGCGACTGCATGAACTCGCAGAGTCATAAGCCTATTCCCTGACTTCAGGGCCTTTTTCCTTCCTGATCGCGCCTGCACAATCTGGCAGACGACATCAGATATTACCATGGCAACAGCAGGCATGTCTGTTTTATGTGCCCTCCCACATACTTGCCACCGCATTTATACAATCGACTCGTGTATGCCCGGCCTAGGTATAATGTATTAGTTCATAGAACTAGCTAGTACTCAAGTACCTGTTCATAAGGTACTGTAATGCGACAGGCCGGGTTCTACGAGGGTGCAAACGGATGCATTGAGTGGACGTTAAAAACAACAACAAAGTAATCGAGGGTTGCAGATGACAACAGTGAGTCAGATCCTGTTTAATACATCCTTTGTCTGATGGTCATAACAGGTGCATGTGACCTGTCCTGCATGTCATTAGCAACATGAACACGGCAGCAGGGTTAACTTCAGTGAGTCCCTGCAGGCTGCGTCTGCATAGAGTTGTCAAAACTGATGTAATGGATCACGAATATCTGAAGGATGAAGCAACCGCCGAACACCGACAACTAGAGGTGGGAAAAAATATTGTTTTGTGTAAAAAATCAAGATTCATCTCTTCTGAGATTTTAAATAGATTCATAACTTCCAAAAATTTCTTTTTTTGGCTAATCAGTTAAGGCTAGCTCTTTAACTCAGTAGAATGCCAAATGTCACACAGCTGACTGGAGTAGATCCTGAAGTTTGTACTCATTCAAAAATACACTTTGAATCCAGAATCGTTTTGAATCACGAGACACCCAAAGATTCCCAGCCCTACCGACAACACTACCTCCATCGCTGCTGACACTCCAGCACATCATGGGGAGATTAGTATCATGACGAGCAGCAATGAGACTCCAGCCAAAGTTAGCCGCCTAGCTGTTGATTTTCAGAACATAAAAGTCATAGGCTAGTCCGTTCACCGGGGTCCCCATGTGGGACCCACAACACCGACATTGTTTTCCCCTTAATGTGGCCCTAATACTCCTTCGTAGCATTGCCATAAAACAAAACAGAAAAACGTGATGAATTCTAATCTGTGCAGCTGTTTACATCTTTTCTTGAAGGGTAAATCAAACACGGACACATACACAGACGATCAGCTGCTGAGCTGATCTGTGATTGGTCGTTCCTGTCTGCAGCAGCTCAGTGTGTTGTGCGATCTGTGGCGGCCTCAGCAGCTGCTGTTCAGCCCTCAGATTGATGACACACCGTGTTCATGTTCACACACAGCTGCGGAGGTTTCCCTCATGCAGATGTGTGTTCGTCTCTTTCACTTTGTTTACCCTTGAAACAAAGCGTGTGTCGCCATCCGTGATGTGTGTCCCAAACTCACAGGATTAGCATGTAGCATTTTAGCATCCTTTCACCCTTACTGTTTATCAGTCTCACCCTTGAAGGAGACGTCTCCCTCGTCCTGCATGATTGATATTCATTTTCTCTTTGATGCTGACAAATTGCTCCTAATCTTGTATCTCTCCCGTTTATCTCATCCTCATCTTGTCTGTCCTTTCCTCGTCTTTCACTTTCCCTCCTCTACTTTTTGTCTTTTTTATCAAATCAAGCTTTCATCACAGCAGAACTTACATCAGGAGTTCTATCTGGATGTTTCAGATCATCTCTGTCACTCTGTTCCTGCTCCGTTTCAAACGTAGTCCTTCAAATCTTGTTGCAAAACCTGACAAAAAAATACATTAAAATTAAAGGCACAGTGTGTAAACTCCCCCACCAGGGGGCTCTCAAGCAATACAATACCAAAAGATGACGTGATGGCTGGTAGGGAATCATGGGAGTTCTCTCTGCCCCTGAAATCGTTCAGATATTGTTCTGCTCTAAACTTAGTGCGAAGTGTCGGATTTCTTAATTATTCTGATGACTTCACGTCTGAGACGGCCTCTTCTCCATGTGTGTCCGGGTGGGGGGGACTAGCTCCGCCTAAGGTTAAAATGGGTCACAGACAGACAGGCTGCGGATGGGAGCTGCGGCAGCTTACATACAGTAGAGACTCTGGACATAGTTTTTTATCTGTTTATTTAGCTCAGGCGCTGTGGAAAACACTCAGATTATATTTATAAATCACACCCACGTTTCAGCAAAGTCAATGATACTCTGCATTTTACAGTTTCATTGTCAAAGTCTGTGATTCTGGCTTTGTGGAAATCAAAAGGATGTACATATCTGTAAAAGCTCCTTCTTCCTCCTCAAGACACAGAAAAACTTGTGAGTGTCTTCGTCTCCTCACAGCTCCACTACAGTTACACGCTCCTCATTGGGATCCAGAGGAAGAGCGTACAGGATCTCGGTGAGGAGTTTAAGAAGAACATTTGAAACTGTCCTCTTCAAAGAATACATGCTGACATTTTTCACCTTGAGCCGTTCAGCCTCTTCATCTCTTTGCAGGTTCAGAGCTGCACTTTGCTTCGGCAACATTTCTGCATAACTCTGAATCATCATTAGTCTGTGCAATAATGCCGCGTCCTCCCGGAGCCCCTGCTGTCAGCTCGGCTCTAATTAAATTGGTCAGAAGATTAATGGAGTTGTGCTCCTGTTCTGACCTGAGATCTAAATGAAAGAATTACAGCCTTCCGACTTCACTGGTGTGTCTGTCAGGAGTTATCTTTTTCAATCTGCCAGTTATGCGGCTAATTTCCCTCTCCTAGCACCGCCCTGCCTCCTCCTACCAGCTCTACTCATGCAGCAGGTTTCTCCTTAAAGTAATTTATTCAGCACGCCTCTACTCGTCATCCTACAGAGGAGGGTCCTCAGGAGTCCTAATAGACCCCCGTGCTGTCTGCAGGCCATACACATACCATCTAATTGGACTGATGGATGTGGATGAGAGGCTCTGATGGGGACGGATCATTCTGCTTGAACTCTGGATTTCAAACTGTGAGGCACTCTGGGAGATTTGACGAGCTCATTAAGAGACGAGGAGCTGCG
The DNA here is from genome assembly GCA_020745685.1 of Tautogolabrus adspersus. NCBI lineage: Eukaryota > Metazoa > Chordata > Actinopteri > Labriformes > Labridae > Tautogolabrus > Tautogolabrus adspersus. Next base: position 1,060,075 of record CM036555.1, read on the forward strand.
GATGTCGAGAGCTCAGAGCTGATAGATGGAGGACGAGAAGGTGATGAGTCAGTCTGTCCAAATGTACACACACACACACACACACACACACACACACACACACACACACACACACACTGTATTTCAAAAAGCCAAGGACAACAAGTAAACAAGCTTGGGGACAACATCTGTTTTTGAAGAAGTGCTGTAGTGAAGACCACACTCACCGAGAGGAGAGAGCTCCGAGAAAAGATACAAAGACATTTAGGGATCAAGGCCGAGTCAAGACCAAGACCAAGGCAGGGCGAGACCGAGACCAAGACCATAACTATCATTGAAAGATCATCATCTAGTGTGCAGGGGGAGTGTCACTCATTTTACGAATGTTTAACATCATAATCCTCTGAACGCACACACTAGACCACGAGACCACACACCTGCTGATTCCACAGACACAAGATCTCACAGAATCTCACGTGATCAAACGTGACTTCAGAAGAAAAACAAACATGGACGCTGGTCGTCTTGGTTTGTCTTCATGAGGCATTATAAAGACTCTCGTGTTGTTGCCATAGTTACACAAGCTGCTCTTCTTCAATAGTTCACAAAATAGATCAAAAGATAAGATGCACCTCTTTGCCAACAGGAGGCGCCATCATCAACTCAAACAGAGGCTTTAAGACAAATGGAAAGTGAAAGCGTTGAAGCCTGATTCTGTGCGAGCCTGATGAATACGTGAAGCGTCTTTCAAATGAATCACAGCCTGAGTTTTTTTGTCTTGCTCAGCTGCCGTCGTCACGTCTTCCTAAAGTTCAGAGCGTCTGAGAGTTAATCACATAAAGTATCATGTTTGCACCACAGACTGTGAGTCGTCATTTTCAATCATGTGAGGAAAGAATACCTGACTCACTGTCATTTTCGCTGTGTGTAAAACACATTTACTGTAGGATTGAAATGTCATTTTCCTCCCCTGAGAGCCAGAAGTGAAGAGCGATTATCATTTTCCCCTGAAGAGAAACACATTACGGTTACAGAATGGAACCTCTGGAGCCGCCGCGTGCTGAGATCATCGACAGCGTCTGCTTTACTCGACCTCAATTCAGGAAGTGAATTCTCCACTCTGCAGCCTTTAATAACAATCTGCTACGACGTGCATTTAGAGAGGAAAAGACAAGCTGACACTGACTTCATGAAGAGGAGGCAGAGACAGTCATGTGACGTGTTTTTATATTTCAGTTCTCGTGCATGAGCTGTTCTGTATGTACGAGTCCACTGTTTGATCTGGGAAGCTTCTCCATACGATTGTGGAGCTTGGCAGCACGGACATCCTCAAATTCAGCCTGAAGAGTGCCGACCAATCACAACCGTTTGCATCATTGATGTTAGTAAATGGTGTTTCACGCGGCGCTTTATAAAGGTGGCTGCTCTGCCTAAACTTCCGGTGTAGAAACGAATCGATTCAAATCCTCCTGCGTCTCTTTGTGAGATCCAGCAGCAGCTCTGGATGCTGTTGGAGACTCTGTTTGTGCTCCAAAGACTGAAGATATAGTCCCTAAATGCACGCGCCTCCCTCTGTGTTTCGTCTTGACTGTGCACTGACTGCAGCTGCAGAGCGTGCATTGTGCACACACACATCCACTAAGTGAACGATGTGTGTGTGTGTGTGTGTGTGTGTGTGTTACATTGTCTAAGAAGCTATATGAGACAAAGACGTGTTTCCGTTAATGACAGAAAACTTGTTAATCACATGAAGATGAATGTTCCTTCTTTTGTAAAGTTGAAGTTTCTGATGGAGGAGAACAAATGCTGATTTTGACTTCTACTAAAAACAAATACAATGCAGGAATAAAAAACATCATGACTTGGTGGTTGGAGAGGAAATTCACTTGTTGTTTTTAACAGTTATTTCTTCAGAAGCTGGACTTTTGCTCACGTGGAGATGCAGGTTAACACCTTTGCAAACCTACACAGGAACAAAAAGAGAGCGTCTAAATGGCGTGCTAGCTCTTAAAGCTAACCAAGCTAAAGTTACGACCTCTATCAGGGCACTTACCACAAACCACTGCAAGATACCCAGCCTAAGTCAAATTTTAGGCTTAAGCCTTATTCAGACGTTTCAAGCCACGATATTTACGCCCCTGTGATGTTTCGCCTTCAATCTGAATGTCGTGGAGGCGTAATGGGGGGACGAAGTGATCCCCCCTCTGTACCGTCTTCAGAGTAACAGAGTCGTTACAGAGGCGAGACGGGATCAGCTGAGCCAGCGGAGGAGTGTAGAATGGGTATGAAAGTACAAAGACGTGATGACGGCGGAGCTTAGTTGCAGCACTTTTGTGGGGAGGACAAAAGTCTGAAAAGTGTCTTCACAGGTGTTGTTACGATACATCTTAAAATGAGTGACGCCAGCCATATTTGACTCTCTGTGTGTGTGTGTGTGTGTGTGTGTGTGTGTGTGTGTGTGTGTGTGCGTGTGTGTGTGTTTTAAAGCGAGCTGAGGATGGGAACTTCCTCTCCTTGTGGGACTCGTCCTTTTTTGTGCGTCTCAGAGCAGTGTTTGAAAATCCTGCAGAGAAGAGAGAAAGTGACACATTCTGCTGCGGCTCAAAGATTAAATTCACAACACGTAATCTCCTCACAGTCGAGACGCCAGCGGTGCACGGACTCTGTACCTTCTACTATTTTACTCGTCTTTGATGTGCGGGGTAGGCGAAAGGTTGTCGTGTGTATGTCTTTATGCAGATGATGTGTTTGTGTGTGTGATAAGCAGGCCGGGTGGTCGCACAGGTTGTGTTTTCATGTCCCTGTTCTTACCTCGGTGACTGTCTCTCTCCTCACGCTGTCAATAGAGAAGGCTGAGTCTTCAGTCATATGTGATGGTTCACTGACTGACTGGATCCTGCAGATCCTTTTCACGCTATGAGTTCAGGACGTCGGAGGAAAAGAAGTTTGCAAAAGTAGCAGAGGAACGTCTGGGTCTCCAGCTGAAAGAAGCAACCTCCTCTCCAGATGTTACTGTAGTCTCTTATTGTCCTAATGTCAAGCAAACAAATCCTTATTTAAGTTTAGACGACTTTCCAACACATGACAGCTTATGAGCTCGCTGGGTTACGGCGACCAGAAGAGACGAAGGCGCTACAATCCAAATTCTTTGCTGCAGCAAATATATGAGCAGTCTTCATTTGAGCCCCGGAAGACTTAGGATTCACTCACACCCGTTTGGTCCATTTGAAACGAACTCTGGTGAACTTTGTCGTTAAGTTTGTTTGGTTTGGGGTCTTTTGAACGCTCAAACCAACTCTGGGCTGGAAAACAAGGGTCTCAGTTCACTTCCAAGTGCACAAGACTTCGGTTCCCGTACGTTTGAACGCTATCTGAAAGAAACCAGGGACGTGTACCAGAAAGCAGTGGACAGATCAGTTAGCGCGTCCTCCGCTCGCTCTGAAAGATACAAAGGTTGAGCTGCTGCTTGTTTTATAGAAGTGACTTTTTGGCTTTTGTGAATCAGAATTAGAACTTTTTATTTCACATTTCTTTATCTCAGATTGAAGTTACGACTTACCTTTACTTTGTTCTTTCAAATGAAGGATGTTCAGTTAAAATGACTGATGTCAGACTCGAGGGGGGTTTATAACAAATCCTGCTTAAGGCCCCACTTGGTGTCTTGGTCAGCTCCACCCTGAGGTGCTACTTTCACCTGCTGCCTGTTCACAGACTCTCTCTCTCTCTCTCTCTCTCTCTCGCTCTCTCTCTCTCTCTCTTTCCGGAGCTGTGCACTGCAGAGGAGTCACTCGGATCACGTGACTCAGCTCTGCAGAGACTGTTCAGATAAATATCCTCACAACTTCCTCAAGAACTCTTACAGGGTTTGAACTTTGTTGAGGAAGAAGTGGAGGAAACAAAAAGCAGCTGATTTGTAAAACTGCGACGACACACTTGATCAGGGGGATCGATGACTAAGCTGCGACTCCGAGCGCGTGAGAGGCGGCGAGATGAGATGATTTTATCTCCATTTACAAAAGAAGATATTCCCCGATCAACCATTCAGACGACCGAGACGCTTGTAGAGACAAAAGACATTTACGGGGAGAATAAGTGGTGATGTTCTGCAGAGAGAAGATGCTCATACAAAAGAGATGCAGACTTTTATTGAATGATCGCTCAATGTATCTGCTGTGACTCATTAAACAAAGCTGCTTACTCATGAGTCTGAGCTGTAAAACTTAACGAGTAAATAAAGTTGTGAGTGCTTAACAAGGAACAAACAGCTAATTAGTGAGATGAATCTGAATTTCTTCGGCATCATAATCGTCCGTCCAGCTGGAGAGATCTTTGCTCCAACACTTTCTGAGTAGAAGTCATTTTCTGCAGGAACCTGGTGGATGAAAGTCATTACTGGGTGGATCAGAGTTTAATTCATGTTTGTTGTCCCAGGTTTGACGATAAGGTTCCCATCTGATTCACGGAGCAGCGTCACTGATTAGAACTTCGGGAGAAAAGAAACGGGTCAGGTGTTTTATTCTCATCTGTAAGAACACCATGCTGTTCTGGATGTTTCCATGGAGAGTGCTTTAAGGATGAAACTCGTCCAACCTGGAGCAGAATGAGAAATAACTACAAATCTGCTCTTTGTTCACTTCCTGCCACGTTTATTTTTACTTTCAACTTCTGCCTAAAAGTTCTGTCATCATTCTACGCTGTTGCACGACGTGCAAACGATTAAAATAAACGAAGGAGGGAAGGCTTTTCTTCTTCTTCTGATTTCTCGATTCAAATGCACCCAGTGTTCCCCACTGCGTCCTCGCCCTCCTCCTCTCCGACCACGGGGAAATGTTTCACCATTTGGCACCAAGGGCAACAAAATAACAGAACACCTTGAGACTAAAGATGAATAATTAAGATGCTTTGATGAAATATTTATGTGATTGCGACACAAGAAGAGTAGGAAAACAAACCTTCAGGACTTTACTTCTTTCACACACGAGTTCGTGGTCGTTTGATCCGTCAGTAAGAGACGCTAATCAGTCAGCATGTCGATATTCATATCGTCCATCAGTGGATTCATCTCTCTCCATCTGAGAACATCGACCATCAGAGCTTCATCCCGTCCTCTTGGTGCTCTCTCAGTCTCTCTCTTCATATTGTAGAAGTCGACCTCGTTGGTCTCTTCTCTTTCTTCACCTTTTTGTGTTTCTATCCTTTCTATTCATATCTGATTCTTCTATAGCTCCATCAAACCGCCTCTTCTGGCTGACATGGATATATTATACACATTCTGTAGGGACTTGGGAACCTGACCACGTGACTTGATATCTGAGGTGGAGAACTGTAAATCACTGCGGTGACTGTGGACTTTGTTGTTTTGTATTTGTCAGCTAACTTATGCTGGCGAGCCCAAAGGAAGAGCGCCAGCCGTTGAAGACAATTTTACATGGTGGCCGAAGCTGGTATTGCAGCGTCTCGTGATGGCCAAAAAGACTTTTCCCCATAAGCTTACACTTCCTTATTTGTCCATGTGTTATGTTGATACCTTTTACCTGACAAACTAACTAAATGAGTATTTTCAGAGCCACAGCATGGAGAAGTCGTGCGTCTTCATTAGAGTTGACGTCAGCTCTAAAGAGAAGTGTGTGCTGCAGGTCTGCAGGAGTCTTCGATGTATTCTTCTCCACCGTTCTGCAGCAAACTCAGGACGAGGCTCATGCATTAATCTGCATTTCTGTAAATGCCAGCTGGCTTCATTTTTTCCGCTTCAGTCCATCTGTGAGAAGTTTGGAAAGCAATGAGGTGGAAATTAATTTCATCCAATTTACAGAAACACTGAAATGTTTTATGCAACAATAACAGAAACTGCATCCAAACAAAAACCCCGAAAGTTAAAGATTTGATGCAAAGAAACGTGTTTCACATCCCTAAACAGTTTGAATGTTTCTGTGTGCACATTCTGTTAGCAGTGAGGATTCTGTGTGAAGTGATTCTGCTGATACTTTACTGGTCAGGTTAACTGACAGTCGTAATATAACACAAAAAAAACGTGTTGCGGGTGATAACAAGTTTATACCCGTTTTAACACAACAGAAGGTTTAGTAAATCAGACCCTGTGAGTATTTTATGTGGACTGAGGCTGAACAGGAAGAGAACAATGTTTAGTTTGACTTGAGCCTCGACAGATGAGGGGAACATAACGAATGAAAAGTCAGAGAGATATGCCTCCAATCAATTAGAAAGAAGAAGATTAGTCCTGTGAAGGGAAGGGGTTAGGGGGGCAGAGAGAGTACCAGAGAGGACTGCTCCAAGATGGGTGGTGGAGGTTCAATATCCAGAGCTGAGGGGGGGCCAGGGGGTGGAGGAGAGGGGAGAGAGATGAAACGCTTCATTAGTCTGGTGGAGCTGGCTCGGAGGCTCGGAGGCTCGGGTACCGTCTCCCAGAAGGCAGGAAGCTGAAGAGTCTGTGTGATGGATGGCTGGGGTCACACACAATGCTGGATGCTGTGTGGGAGAGGCGGGTGTTGTAGATGTCCAGGAGGGAGGGAGGTGAGATGCCGATGATCTTTCCTGCTGTATTTATAGGGATGCAACAATACAGTCAGCCCTCGGTTCAATACGTACCTCGGTTTTTTGGTCACGGTTCACGGTTCGGTTCGGTTCTGACGGCCCGGGCGGAGTTAAGTGTTTTAAGCAAATTTTACAGAACAGCAAGAGATTAAGAAAGAGAGCAACTTTCTTCATTTTAAAACTATTTATTTTACTTTAAAGCAAAAACTGATTCATACACATTCCTGGTGTATTGTATGGAATAAAATAAACAAAGCTTTATAAAATAAAATAACACAGAATGTCCAAAGAACAAGTGCTTCACCCCGGCAGCAAACAACCGCCGGTACAGATACAAACAAGGGAAATATGAATTCAAAAATAATATAAATAAACAAAAATTCATACTTTCAATAAATAAACCTGAACTTCAGTAAACATAAATTCAGGTCAGGATCTACCTCCGTGCTGAAAAATGAGCGAGAGGGTATTTTGTAACTTGGATCCAGCGTATTTATAAGATGAAGCCCAAATCTCCAAAGCCCTGGCGATGAATACCCCCACTGCCCTTGTTATTTTTTTGTGTTTCTCTTAACAAGTGGGGTAGGTCTGAACGAGGATACTGGCGAGGGACTGTTGCTTTTTGGATGACGGTGTTACCTGTTTGGTCACCCTGCTTCCAGACAATGATATTACTGGGTGATGGCGCCGCAGATTCCATTTAAGTAGGCGATGCGTGTAAAACAATGTTTACAGACAGTCATGTTTTTGTTCACAGTTTTCTCTTCCTTGTCATCAGACTCGACAATGAAAGCGAAATGTTCCCACACCGCTGACTTTCAAGATGGCGGTGCTTCCTCAAGCTGTAGCTGCTCCTCACTGCTAGCCATGCTAAAAGTAATGTTGTTGTCAGCGTCACCAAACTTTGGTGCGTGGTGATTGGCTATTAACTCACTAGCGGGGTTTACTCATCCCTGCGCGCTGACTCACAGGCACACACAGGCACTCACAGGCACACACAGGCACACACAGGCACACACAGGCACTCACAGGCACACACAGGCACACACAGGCACACACAGGCACACAGGCAGAGCCAATTTAGACAGAAATACAATGCACGGAAACTAGTTAAACGCCAAACCGTAAAAACCGCAATTCACAAGTCAGTATTGAACCGTGGATGCCGTACCGAACGGTTCAATATTTTATTGAGAATTGTTGCATGCCTAGTGTTCACTATGCGTTGCAGGGTCTTGCGGTTGTGGGCGTTGCAGTTCCTGTACCACATAGTGATCCAGCTGGTCACCTCTTTAGCTACCGGACCAATTTTGAAATTTGTTTCGCATCAGGACTTGAACCGGCGACCCTGCGGTTCCCTGCAGACGGAGCTTCTGCCGCCCTTACAAGAAGATAGAAATGTATTTTCAAATAAAAAACAGAAATTTGTATGCAAAATAAACCCATCTTATTAGGATAAAGAAGAGCAGAGACGATGCAGGTCTCATTAGCTTCAGGGGTTTCATGCATAATTAAACTTGTTTAGAGATAAAAATGTACCTGAGGGAGAATTTAAGAACTCCTTTAGATTCTTCATGATGCTAAACAGAAAGACAAAAAACTCCCGGAGCACATTTCCTTTTTTATTGAGGAGAAAACCAAAACTCTCACAATGAAACTTTTTCTTAAAGTAGGAGCTTCTCAGACCTTTGCCTTCACAAATCTGTGTTTGAAGTGTCGACGCGATGCAAATGTAAAGTCTTAAATGTCTGCTGCTGGAGGGAACACGGTCAATATGAGCCGAGAACGCTGCTGGAAAAGTAAAGTGCAGAGCGGAGAGGGGTTAAAGACTTCCACAGTGCTATGAGGGATCTGTGGGGATCTTTTCAGTATCCAAATGTTTGAATTGAAAAGTTCTCTGTGACGGACAGTTACAAGCCATGCATGTCTGCAAACCTTCAATATCCTCATTACATTGTCGTCTATATCAGGGCACGTCCAGCTGCTGGGGAGGGACACTAAAGACCCTGACACACCAAGGAGATCGTCGGCCGATCGTTGCCCTAATTGTTGCCTGTGTCCAGCTCCCTCGTTACCTGTCGGCCCCCGTCGACATGTTGACGCGGCGCGGTTGGTGAGAGGAATCACTCTGATTGGCTGTTCGGAGGTTTCATGTAACTCCAGCTCTTGACACAGGTTCGCAAAGCAAACAGCTGTCATGATGTTCAGACACAAACACAGAAACTGTTGCTGCTCCGTGCAGTTTGCTCGTTTAGGTTGTGAATGTGAAAAGATCGAGCGGGACAGGAAGTCAGACACAGACACAATATTCAAACATTTTGACGGTTCAGAACAATGACCGCATGTGTGTTTGTCGATGTGTCTAACGTTTTTTATCCAGTTTTATACCACAAACATCGTATAATCTCTTATAACAGCGGGAATTCCTTTGTCTCGGCACTCCAGCTGTGCGGCGGTGCTGCTCCGTGCTGCGCACTGAGAACACAGCCTGTGGGGTGTTGACGGATGACGGGGCACGGAGCCGTGATGGAGCGGAGTGGACACGCAGTGCAAACGTATCTGGTGGACGTTCTTGGTAACTGTGTGTGGCTGTTAGCGCTGCTGTTTGTGAATGATGCACTTCTTTACAATGAGGTTGAGTCTCATAGAAAGGGGTCTCTTTTACCCCCAAATGATGCAAAATGGATCATTTAAATTCACACCAACAGCTCAGAGATGCTGTTTGCTGTGCAGCGCGGTCAGGGGAGCATTTAACCCTTTGTGTTTCAGTTTGTTTGCACAGGTTAAGCAGGCGGTAAAGCCGTGCAGTAGTTCCGTGAATCAGGCCCTCAGACTTCATCCAGTTAAGTCGCCCCCTGCTGGACATGAGAAGCTTTAAGGCGCTTGTGTGTTGGCGTCACTACTACCAAAGCTACACTCTCCTTAACTCTCCTTACACAGCCTGTTTCCTCTGCAACATTTCTGATCCTCTTTTAAAACACTCACAGTTCCTGACCGTGCAGTAAGGGAAATAAAGCTGCTTAAAATCATCTCTTCTTTTTCACTACAGTTTAAATTTGACTCCTCCTCTTTAACCTCTCGTCTCCCCGTATGTGTTTGTTCCTCTTTTAAAACTCAACTGTCACATCTGCTTCTTTCTCAGAAGGATGCACATTTAGGATTTCTCACGCGCCGTTACAGAGACAGCTTGTGTAATGTTACCTCGCCCTGAGGCTGTGGAGACCGTTTAACAGCAGCGGTGGTCCACTGACAGAAATGTGTTATCCTCCTGATCGACCTCAAACAGCTGCAGGGCGCCACGAGACGAGGAGGCCAGTCCTCCAGAGTCTCTTCTTCTGCAGATGAATGCTTTAAGGTGCTGCAGGTACATCAGTCCTGTACTGATGGCATGAAGTTAATGTCTGATTTACATCCTGCAGATTGTTTACCAAAACATGTTGAACACGCACACGGTCGAGGTCAAATCGACTTACAGAGCGCTTTAAAACAAACAAGGTTTGTACCAAAGCGCTCTACATCGGGCATAAAGACAAAAGAATGTAGGAACAGAGCAATTAAAGATTATAAGGACACACAGTGTGGTCATCTATACATCGAGACAGACAAGAAGACACACACACAGACAGACTCACAGAAAGAGGAAGGCTTCAAATGAAACATGCAAATCATCATGTGGTCATGGATGGGAAGCCAGTACATGTACCCTATTATAAGTGTGATATGTTCCCGTGTATTTCTTCTCGATAGCGCTCTGGCTGACGAGTTGTGATCGATGTATGGAGACCTGGTTGATACTAAAGGGAGTTACAGTACCTGAGTGGAAACCCAGGATGTAAAGCACCGCCCTCAACGTTTTTACTTGGTATTAAACTTTGTAACACTTCGGGATGGATCAGATCAAAGTGAACCCTGACTCTGTGATGTAGTCCAGACCTGTTATGTAAAGAAGTGCTGTTTGTCATGCAGCTCTGGTGGATCTGCATCCATCTGCATGTGTTAGTGGATGTAAATACTCACTGTAAATGGTGACTTTGTTGCTTTGGTTTGCAGCACCTTAAGGATGTGTTGCTCTTCACTCCCACGTTTGTTGAGCTGAATCCATACGTCGATGAAAGCCTTTCCTGCTGTTTCAGTCGGCCGTGTGAAATGTTGGAGGCAGCTCAGCACATCGAGCCAACAGCTCGAAGCTTCAGAGACGCTTTTTGGGTTCTTAAAGGATGAATCACTAATGTGGAAGTGAGCTCATGATGTGTGCTTTCATCTCCGCTTCCTTTTTATTTTTATTTTTATTTTGCAAAAGCCCAAATGTAGCAGAGAAGAGAAACACACGAGTCATCACCAGCTGGTGGCAGACGCAGCCCAGATGCTGCTCTCTCCTGCTTCGTATTTTTTAACGATAAACTTTGTGGGGGGTTTTTCAGAGCCAACTTCAGCTGCTCAAGGTGAAGAGAGTACAAACTCCACGACTGGCAGTTAAGACGTGTGAATTTTTGAGGCAGATATCTTTGTTTTGCTCCACGAGCAGAAACGTGCTCAAACTAGGATCAATATTGGAGATGCTTTTGAAAAATGGAGAGAGGTTAGAACGCAGAAGGTTTACAGACCGATGCAGAGCTGGATAAACACTGAAGCTTCAGTGTCCACCACATGGTGACCTGCGTGAGCATCCACTATAGAGAGGAGGGGGGGGACAGCTCTCTGCAATGGTTTGAATTTGGACTGCAGTACCCATTTTAAACACTAGGGTCAGATACATATTGCTCCTTTAAGCAGCAGTTAAACGTACAGTATGTAAAATCCGCCGCACAAAAGATGACGTCGAGGCTTGCAGTGTATTATGGGAAAAAACGAACGAATCAATACGAACGGGCGAAACCGACCTGAGAAAGACAATCTGTGTACTGACGATGTATCCAAATATAATTTACGTGACGTTTTTTATCACAGCAGCACATACAGCAACAGAACGGCAGCTTTCAGTAGCAGCTAGCGCTAGCTTATGCCGCGGTCTTTGACGTAACATCCGGTGTTTCCTTGACAACGATCAACATTTCCTGTCTGTCATGGCGGCTCATCATGGCGGCCGCCTACAAGACACGTCCCGTTACAACTATAAAATTACGGATTTCTCTGGCTTTGATAACTTTTGGAAATATTTGAGGTGATGTAAGTACTGAACTAAAAAATGTATATAACATGGGTTTAGTCCATTTTTAATTGAAGTTAGATATTTGAATGTAAACATTAGCATGAAATGCTACGTACTGTACCTTTAAACTAAGATTTTTGCATTCATCAGCGTTTTACATTTTACGTTTTCACACTGAACGTCTCAGCCCTTCATGCAGCAGCAGTAATTCTCTAACTTTGATCAACTCTAGAATATAATAAAATAAAACTAAATTTAAACAACAACATGCATCTGTCCGTACCTGGTGATGACATCGTGAAGTGTTAAATCATTTAAGGCTCTGACGTGTTAGCTCCCTGACTGTTCCTCTAGAGGCTGCAGCGTAAAGTTGTTCAAGTATCCAGTGAAAGTCCTTCTCGTCAGTTTGTGGTTGTTATTGACGACCGTTTATTTATTGGAACATGTTCCTGTATGTTCAGTGTTTTATAAAGGTTGCAGCCATCTATTTTTATGTGAGGATAATTCATTTAAAAGAATCCAATCTTAGGTCCAACATCGCCCTGGAGAATCTGTTGACATCCAGAACTGACCTCTGTCAGCGCTTTAGTGTCTGTTGGTGGAAATGTAAACATTGATGATGCTGTGAGAAGAGGTCAAGAGGTCACTACATTTATTTATTGAGATGCTGGACTTACCCAGAGGCCAAAAGAGCCAGAGAAGCTGTGACTGTAACTCAATGTTCTGTTTTAGGATTTGAAGGCTCGACAATTTCCGAGAGGAGAGATTTTTTCTTCTGTCCTCCTGAATCTCATGATATTAAAACATTTATATTATTGCTGTGTTGGTTCTCTGTCGTAGCCGCTGAACAATAATTAAATGTTACGGCCAACTTCCACCAGATATGTGTTTGGTCCGTCTCCGCTCCGTTACGGTTTCACTTTGTTCAGTGTGTGTGCTTCCACTGGCTCCGCTGCGCTGCGTCTCAGCTCCGTCAGTCCGGAGCGCTCCGGAGCAGATAAGCAAGGCTTCTATTTTTGCCGGATGCCGGAGCACGACGCATCAATTTAGCACAGAAAACAACATGCGGGACGGGAAGTCACACACCGATACAACATTAAAACATCCAGTTTATTTTCAGAATAAAAGACTCCGTTTTAACGGTTCAGAAAAACGACTGTATGTGTGTTTGTTTATGTGTTTATAAGGTTTATATAGAGTTTAATACCATGTACATCGTCTTATCTCGCTCTGTCGCTAGTGAATCTGTAAAATTACTGCGGGAATTCCTTCTCTCTGCAATCCAGCTGACCGGCTGTGCTCTCCGTGCTGCAGACGTAGAACGCAGCCGTGGGTGTTGACGGACGAGGGTGCACGGAGCCGGCACGCACCAGAGCGGACACGCAATGCACACGTATCTGGTGGAAGTTCGGGTTTACTTTGAATAATTAAAATGTATTGTGCAGAGTGAAGTAAAGCTTCTTTAGTCAAGGACTAGAGAGAAGAAGAAGAACATACTCACTGATTATTTGGATGTCACGTAAGAGTTTTTAAATCTCGGTCATTCTGTGTCAGTTTACATGCAATGTGAAGCTACGAGCTAACTAAAGAGCGCTAACATTAGCATGCTAACACAACAATGCAGGACACAGGTGACTGCAGCTCGAGCCGAGGACAAAATTGTCTGCTTCTTGCGCTTAATGGGGCTTAATTATGGTGCGTTCCATTTGATAACTCCTTCGTGTGGAGGGGGGTTGGAGGTGTGTCTCTGGAGGAGAGCGGAGGCTTCAGTATGGAGGAGGTGTGGCCAAACAACAGTTTGTTTTGGTTCATGCTGGTGCTCAAGGGCGACATCTACTGGATCAAAAAGTCTCACATTCTTCCTTAAGACCGGTGTATTGAAATAACATCAGTTAATCTTGGGTTCATAGCGCTGTAGTTAAACCGTTTTCCGCCATGTTGTGAACACAGACACAAAGAACCTGCAGACAAACAGCTCGAGGAACGTGAAGGCTCAAACTGTGGTTGAAAGTTTAAGGTCTGTTTCACTTCAGTTCAGAGCGCTCTGCAGCTTTCTAACCTGCGGGTCTCTTCAGTCTTTGACCTGAACAAGTCTTTTTGTGTTTCTTTACCTTCAGTGGCTCTGATATGACTCTACAGAAGAAGTTCTAAGCTTCTCCTCACTCTGAGGACGTAACAGAAACAGACTGTTTCTTCTCTCTCTTCTTAATTGTCTCTCTCTCTCTCTCTCTCTCTCTCTCTCTCTCTCTAGCCTTGTCTCAGTGCGACAGACGTAACAGGAACTCAACAGGAGTCTGTTCTCGCAGGATTGAGGAGCGAAGCGGCGTCTGAACTGTAACTGGAGAACAGCTTGATTCCGTTCTGTGCATCCATTTTTATTTCTCGAGCTGCACAGCAGATCAACAAACAGCCTCTTACAGGACTGTCTTTACTTTTCTTCTCCTCTTCTTTTCTTCTTACACAATCATCTCTGCTGTAGGCTGGACTAATGTGTGCATAGCATGGACACAGGAGCATTGTTAACATGTCATTTTATGACCTGCAGATGTTTCAGTCGATTGTTTGTGACACTCAAACATAAAACTGAAATAAACAAGCAGCCAGGCAGCTTCATGATGGGAAACTGGATTCTAAAGGATTCTTGAATCCACATTCAAAAAGGATCTTAGATAGATTTCTACTTTAAGAACAGCGCCACGCTTGTCGATGTCACTTCTCCCTCACCGGCCAATCAAAATCAAGACTGGGCGGGACTTACAACATGGAGGAGACGCTAGTTTGACTTGTCTTTTGCAGGGAACGGTTTCCAGGTATAGAGCTGCTGCTGATTTCAGGACATGACTCCTTTACATCGTCTTCATGTCAAACACACAGAGCTAAAACACACCTAACGGACGTTACCATGGGAACCTTTCGTAACCTGATTGTGGACACAGGCAATAGCAGTGACCTTCTGTGGCGTTTTGACTGTTCCACATGGCGTTTTTGGTGCTTGAAAATGAAACGTTTTGTAAACTTTTGGAAACAGTACCAACTCTGTCTTCGTGTAAACTGGAAATATGACGTTCCTCTAAGAAAAGGAGGCTTTTCGCACATGCTCATTACGCTTAAAGTCAACAACCACGCGAGTAGGTGGACTACGGAAACAATGGCTGACTCCTGAATTCTGTTCTAATTGTTCTCTCTTCTTAGTTTAGGGTCACTTGAAGTAACAACCCCCCCTCATACACTGTAAATATGAATGTTTGAAACCATGAGTGATGTCACCCATCTGTTCCTACAGGGGGCGCTGGAGTCTTAAGCCTCTTGATAAACCGTTACACTGACCCGTACAGTGTGTGTCAACCTATTTGGTTTTTTGAACCAGGCTGTAAACATGTTAATGTCTGCTGTAAAAACAGGCTTTTTTGAATGGGTGTGTATGTGACTTCCTGTGCTTCTGCAGCCAGCCTCTAGTGGACACTTGAGGAACTGCAGGATTTTACACTAAAGCATCGGCTTCATTTTTCAACACCGGAGGTTGCTACTTTGGCCACACAAACATTTGTGTGTTAGTCATTTTAGTTTGTTTTTACACCTCACCGTTCTGTAGAAGGAAGAGGATGTGAGCATCAGCGTGTTCCTTCATTGCAAACTCACACCGCCAACTAGTGGCCTGGCATAGACACTAAAGCGTTTTTACCGTGTTTGTGGGTCTGTGTGCACGGAGGTGTTATCAAAACGTTGTCACCTGAAGGCAGAACTTTTTTGAAAACACAAATGAACAACGATTCAGTTTTTGTGTAAACGTGTCTTCAGATTAAAGTCATTAGCCGTCACCATGACACTAAGCTGTGTTAAGAAGAGGAGGTTATTTCAGCTACTCGAGCGACAGCAGTCGATATCACACATAACAAGAGTTACAGTTGATTTTGTTCATCTCTAAATCCACACGATGGTTTACAAGCTTCCTTAATGTTCCTCCAGAGTTGAACTTGAGCACTCGGATTCAATGTAACGTGTTGAAGAGAAGAACTTTAAACCTGCTCTGCCTGTGTGTGTCTCTGCTGATGTTCTCTCTCCCTGCCTTCTCACTGAAACAATATGAAATATTTTAGTCTGCGTAAACACGCAGACGTTGTTTCATCATGTTTACCTGGCCTGTTTGAGGCTCCTAATCCCTGAAGGAGGTCTACAGAAAGTGGAGAGGCAGAAACAAGATGCTGCTGGATGTTTCCACACTACATTAATGTTTCTAATAAAACACGCCAAGAGTGAAAGTCGACCTGCACGAGACGTTCAGGTGAAGTCTGAGGCTTCTGCTGTCAACACTTACGACTGAAACACCCCTGCAGACCGTCTGTTTTCTCTCCATCCCCGAGGATTTACTCGCTCGTATAAAGCAGAGAACCCAATCAGGACTCGGAGGTATAGATTTTCAGCGATGGCGGCGTCAGAAAGAGTTGTGTGAAATATGGATTTGTGTGTTGACGCCGGGGATTGGCCACACATGGGAGATGTTATAAATTAGAGGGCGGGTGTGAAAACGTTCGATAAGCTCCAGATATTTACTCTGCTTTTATCTGGGCCCTCCCTGCACGGGGGGGGGGGGTCTAATGTTCACGGCTCCCTCAGTTTAAGTGCACGCTGCATTAAATAGCTCATAGCACTTAGCATGGTTTCATCACGCGGGCTGCAGGGAGCAACAGACTCTGCTTAACTCTGCTTACATCAGGGTAAGATGTGAGTCATTATCTGCCATCTGTCCTCACACTGGATGAGTCAGGAGGAAGAGACACAGAATGAGAGCCTCGAGGACGGAGATGTAACGAGTCTGTGGATTCTTCTGTCCGTCCTTCAACACTTTGGTTTGTAACACGATTTCAGCAGCTCCACTCACAGACTAATACCATCACACTTCTACTGTCGATTTCCACATACTCTGTGAGTGCCGCTGTCTGCAGTGCTGTTTGGTGCCACTCTTTGATACTCCACATCACGCGATGCAGTCTGTCTCCGGAGCGTGCCAGCAGCTCCACTCTGCTCTGCTTTGTTCAAATACACTGCTAGTCTATTTTCGATGGAGCTCGCAACAAGCTGGACAGATTAGATCGATCTGGACAGGAAGTCAGACAAGTAAACGCACAGAGCGTCCGGTCAATTTCAAAATAAAACACAACATACAGACTCCTGATTGTATGTTCCATCACTTTATCAACAGGACGTCAAAACAAATCATCCTCAGAGAGACAAAGCAACCTGTTGGTTTCACGTTTTTATCTTTATTCCCGGGTGATCTTGTAGTTCTCCTGTGATGTGTGAACAGCTCCCTTTTATTTGATACACCTTGCATACGCACAAAACAGGGCCTGAAAGTGGTGTACACCACTTCCCCTGCAAAGTTTGATCTTTTAAAAAAAAAGCGATTGTTAAATGTGCGCACAGGAGAGCAAACTCTGACCGAGGCGTACATTAAATCCGTCTGATTTCATAACCCTCAGCATCAGGCTCAAAGTTTCAAAAGGAAAACTTCTGTCTCCGTCTGCACCTTCTTCAACTTTGTACAAAATAGAATTTATTATATGAAAGTCTGAGAGCTTTTAAATCCCCTTTGATTTTCAAAGACCTGTCGACCCTTCTGAAAGCTCCGCCCTCAGGACGAGCTTTTCCAACAGAGCAGCGTTAATGCAAAGAATGACAGAAGAGTCGGAGAGCGTCTCTTTTTTATTCAGTCCAACTCTCTGAAAGCTTTCATGAAGCGAGCAGCCGACAGCGAGCTCAGCCTCCCGTCACACTTTTTTTTAACTGAAACGAACTCTGTGTTTTAAAAGTTAAAGGTTAAAAGAAGAGTGTGTGTGTGTGTGTGTGTGTGTGTGTGTGTGTGTGTGTGTGTGTGTGTGTGTGCGTGTGCGTGTGTGTGTGTCTCAGTGTACAGGTGTGTGTGTGTGTGTGTGTGTCTCAGTGTACAGGTGTGTGGTTCTTTGTGTGTGTGTGGGGGGGTCCATAGCAGCAGGCCGTATCCATCAACGATCCTGAGAAACCTGCAGGACATGAGAGCTCAGGAGCTCCCAGGAAAAGATGTGATTAGTGACTAAGATTTACAGATCGTGACATGCAGTAAAATGATGTGACCAAGACATACACGAGACCAGAGTGCTCCGAGACCGAGACAAGACCAAGACATGTAGGGGTCGAGACCAAGTAAAGACCAAGAGCATAAAAATCACTGAAAAATCACCAACTTGTGTGCAGGGGGCGTGTCACTTACTTAGACCGTAACACCGGGAAGGTTGCGGTCATAGCTGGGGGATAATGACTTTATGAATGTTCTTGACCGGTCATGATTCAAAATCTGAGACTGAGACGCGAGGGAGACCTTCAAAAAGGCGTCTCGAGAACACTCATGAGATAAACTTCTCAAACTGTATTTTGAATCCTGAAATAATACTCAGTTCACTCACATAGAAGAGAGGAGGTTTGACTGACTGACTTGAACCTGTTGTTCACACAGTGGGAGGTTCTTTAATTACCCCGTTCAGTGTGTGTGTGTGTGTGTGTGTGTGTGTGTGTGTGTGTGTGTGTGTGTGTGTGTGTGTGTGTGTGTGTGTGTGTGTGTGTGTGTGTGTGTGTGTGTGTGTGTGTGTGTGTGTGTGTGTGCGTTTGAGTCTATTTAAAGACACAGACATGCTCATTATTACAGAAGATGAGCTTTATTGTCTTTAATTGCTTTTCACAGAGTTTGATTTCCTCTAATCAGCCCCCTGACGCTCTGTTGGTTCATCTTCAATGTGCTGAAATAAAAATGTAAATTTCTCAAAAATATCATTGTATCAGTGATCAAATCTTAAAGACAGGGTCAGCAGCTGTCTCCTTCAAAATAAAATACAGACTTCTCCTGAAGTGAAGCTGCTCCATCGTCCCTTCTGGGCCTCCGTACATGTGTGCTGGTGACTGTGTCTGCAGAGACCCTGTCCTCTGACTGGATTTTACTGTTCTGCTTTGTTTTGTTTGACTCGGGACGTTTCTGGGCGGAGCTGGTGTGTTTCCTCCAGCCAATGACAGCGCAGCAGGTGAGTTTAGGAGTGGATACAATTCAACGATTGGACGCGATTCACATCGGTGAATATGACAGACGTGGACGTAGCAGCAAAAAAGAGAAAATATAATCACAGTGAGGTGAAACACCAAGCGGTGTGGGCTTTTGCCTGCGGACGTGGAGTTGGCCTGTTTTCTGTTGCTGTTGTTTGTTTGGGGGAGCAGGAGCTCAGACTGTAGGGACTTGGGTTGGGAACCAGAAGGTAACCAGCACAAGTCCCCAGTCTAGAAATTGGTCTGGTATCTGCTCCGGCTCATGTGCAGCCCCCTCACTCTGACATCCCCCCATTCGTGCATGTCCATAGGATCCTGTTTGTTTATGTCTCAATAACAGAGTGGAAAAGTAAATTGGGGATTCATAACTTCTCCTCCTGTTGGACAGGCAGGTGACAAACACCGGAGGTTAGCTTGTGCTAGCGTGCGTTAGCTTGCAGTGTTAGGTATAAGCAGTAAACGTACACACTACGTCTTTAATGTCCATCTTTTTTAATGATAAGTATATTTGTCTGTGAGTGATGATGCCTTTCAAACATTAGAAATGATCCACTAGTGCCTTTTGTTTTATTTCATTGCGATATCATGTCTTTGAGTATTTTAGGATTTCAGAATTGTCAGGAGTGATGCAAGCATATATGCTGCTCATCTGTTCCAGCGTTACCAATGATTGTCGTCATTTCGATATTTTTTTCTCCCCAGCTGACGTCCTCAGCCTGCAGCCGTGACCCTCCATCCGGCTGCACAGGTCGGACACAGCATGGCTGCTTCTGCTCTGATGGTTTCTGTTAAAAAAGCAAATTCTCTTTTCATACTGTACGCTCTCATATCGCTCTCATATCGTTTCCTGTGTTCTCCGGGGAGGCGCTGACTTTCAGACCTCCTTCACTCCTCCTCACAGATGGCTCCGGTTCTCTCCTCTCTCTTCCTCTCGGTTTCGTCTTTTCCTTGATTTGTTCATTTCATTCAGGATTTTTCAGTGCAATGTTGCAGCATCATCAGCTGTGCGTGTGTGTGTGTGTGTGCAGGTGTGTGTGTGTTGTCACACTGACAAATGCTGTGCTAAAATTATCTCTCTGACCTGCTGCTGGGAAAGAGCAGAGCCTGGAAATGTAGGTTGTTTTTTAACTGACAGCTCCTCCACTTGGACACACACACACACACACACACCCCCACACACACTAGCTTGGAAACACACATTTACCAAACTAACGCAGGTACACACACGTCACGTCACACACCATACTTTGACTCTCTCCAGGTGATGGATGTCTCAGAGAAAGACGGATGGAGGGAAGAAGAGGGGAAGATATATACATGGAAAACACAATCAGCCTCTTAATGAAGCGTTTTAGTCAACTCATTAAGAAGAATTCAATATAATAAATCACACAGAAACATGAATGTGAAACCCTCAACATTAGGTGTGAAAGCTTGTATTGGTGGGTGAGTCTCTCCTCTTCTGTGTGTGAGGGATAATCATGCTGTGAAGTTCAGTAGCTTCAGTTCATGATGAGAGGACGATGTAAACAGGAAGTCTGAAGACGTCTGACACACGAGTGGACTCGAGTCTTCTTCTTCTCCACATATTAAACATGTTTTTGTCTTGTGACGGCTTCACCATAGAAACTGCAGATGAATCAGAGTGCTCTCCTGCCCTTTCAGATAGAATAAATACATTTTTCAAAGTTCACTCTCCCTGTTCTCTTTCACTGTTTCTCTTCTCTGCATCTCAGCGTGCTGTAGTGTTGTAGTCAAGACGACGCTGACGGAGACCAGAGTGCTCCGAGACCGAGACATATAGGGATCCAGAGAGAGTCAAGACCAAGACCAAGACCAAGGCAGGGCGAGACCGAGACGAGACCAAGACCATAAATATCACTGAAAAATCATCATCTTGTGTTTAGGGGGCGTGTCACTCACTTTGACCGTAACACCGGGAAGGTTGCAGCCGTAACCAGGGGACAAAAATCAAACTGTGAATGAATTGAAGTGATTTGTTCTTTTAGAAAGAGGCGTTTTCCTTCTATTCACAGGAGTGACGTGTAGAAATAGACAATCAGTGGTGGTCTTGACCGGCCTTGATTTAAAATCCGGAGTCCGCCCAGTCTGAGACCGAGACAAGACTGAGTGCAACACTAGCGTGTTCAGAGCCTGGTGTTTCACTCCACAGCTTTTATCATTCAAACTTCACTGAGGCGGCAGGTTAGCTGGTGTTTCCCCGAGGAGTTCGAGTATTTCAGCCTGGGGTGAAGTGTATGCGGTGTGTGAAAAACAGGCCCGATGTCCTGAACATAAACTTCCAGAAGTAATCAGAGAGGTTTAGAAAAACACCCCAGTCACAATAATTCCTCCTAAAGACGTCTCCTCCCTGGTGATGCTGCACCCGCTGCTTTACACTCAGTCAATAACAGTTGATCACAGCCTCGGCCTCGTCCTCAGAGGAGCCGTCTGTGAGGAGAAGTCGATAACAAAGGCTGAGTCCTGCACGGGAGACGATGCAGCAGCTCGTAAAAAAACCAACAAAGCAAACAAACAGTGCAGCGCGGTTTGATATTCAGACGTGGAAACGGCACGGGACAGCTGGCAAATGATTTGTTCTGATTATCATGACAATGGAGACGGTAAGATCTGAGCTGGTAAACATCAGCACGCAGTCAGAGGAGCAGTCCTCACACACACACACACACACACACACACACACACACACACACACAGGAGGAAACAAACGACTCTTCTGGAGAGGAGCCTGATTAGTCCATTGACTCCTGAGAATAAAAACTGAACTCATACTCCTCCTCTCGCCCTCTTTCTCCTCCTGAAACACTTTCAATCAGCCACATTTCTCCTCACGATCAATAAGGAAACTCAATTATTCATTAAAGCGATGTCCAATCACACATCAGGGCCTGAATGCTAAGATGTTTAAGAACCTCATCACAGTTTTAAAACACTTAAACTGTGCTCATCGAGCCTCCGCACAAATTAATAAAACATCATTCACCCAACCATCTTAGGGCGCACTCACACTCGGCCATCTGTACCGTGCCCAATCACGCTTCACCCCCAGTTCGTTTGACCAGTGTGAGTGCTCCGATCTTTCTTGGCCCTGGCCTGGATGGAAGAGATGTGCTTAGGCACTGTACAGTTCATGCACGAGCACAAGCACGGGTTCACAACGTGGACGTGAAGTATAATCGATCCCTGCCTCCATTATTAAGAAATCTCTGAGTGTTCTGTCTGTTTCTGACTAACATGACTCACAATAAGACACAAAGTCAGTAAAGTAGCTGTCATGTTCTCTGTGTTGTTCTCTGATGTGCAGACACGGACTCCACCGCAAAATCTCTTTTTCTTTTTTTTCCTTTCTTGAGTCCACCTGTCTTGTAAACTGAGCACGCTTCATGATCAAGTAAAGACATGCATGTGTTGTATTAGGACGTTATGTACAAGAGGTAACCGTGCTCAGGCCCGGTTAGTTCTGGAGCAGTGTGGGTGCAGGCCAGGGGGGGGAATGGGGAGGGGGGGGGACAATTGTGCTTCAGCACGGAACTGGACAACTGGGCCGAGTGAGTGCGTCCTTAAAGTACCTCCTCCAGTGAAAAATCAGCAACATTTGTTACTAAGCTGATATAAATGCAATGACACTTCAGGTTTTGAATCATTCTGCTGGATCCATGTTGAAATAATGAAGAGTATCTGAAAAACCTTTTCTGTTTCGGGTTTTTCCGTCGCAGGCAGCCCGATCTTAAATCGTAAATTTGTTATATATGAACAATAATGTCAGCAAGGATGTGGATACTGCTCTGAGTCCCAACCGTTTCCATGGAAACAGATGAACTGTGCAGCTTTGGCAGGACTATCAGCAGACGACTGCTTTGTAGCAAAAGTCAAGTCCCATCACAGCGGCCTTGGGTTTGAATCCGACCTCGGCACTTTGCTGCACGTCATCCCCCACACTCTCTCCTCCTAACATTTCCTGTTTCTCTTCAGCTGTCCTTTCCAATAAAGACAAAAAAGTCCCAAAAATTATATCTTTAGAAAACAAACTCATTCAATCTTATAAAGAAATCTGCTCGTTTATTTTTCCTACTGAATGTTAAATAACTGCCTTAGAGTTTTTGTCCTTGGTTCGTGCAGCTTGCAGAAACCAGCTGACTGCTCCTCAGAGGTCTGCTGCTCCCCTTTTTATCTTTATTATAAAAACCGGAGCTAAAACGGGGCTGTGACCCAGACCAGGTGACGGGACATCAAGTGAGTTCTGGTCCTGCCTGGGACAGGACGTGTGTTTGCGTGTGTGTGTGTGTGTGTGTGTGTGTCATCTCTTGCCCTCTGTTTATAAATAGCGTTCAGTTGGAGGCTGTTTGTCTGTTCCAAACAAATTAAATCAGCAGTAACCTTACCTGCTGTCACCTGAGTCTCTCTCTTTGTCGCCTTCTGTTCTGCCGACGCAGCAGGAAACACTCCGCTCGTCTCACTGTGACGCTCGCACACCTTTAATGCAGAAAGTGTGTGTGCGTGTGTGTGCGCTAGTCTGTCCTTCTTTAGCACTCCGACAGGTCTCTGTTTGTTTGTTTCCCTGACAGTGAAATGAGTCCTAATTCCTCTTCCTGGTGTGTGTTTGTCATTGGTTAGGCTTAATCGTGCACAAACAAACGTTTTTCAAAGCGGCACATTGATAAAAAGGCTTGAAGTGCTCAGCGGGGGGTTGAATCCTCGCAGAACGTGGCTGTACTCATTTCAACCGAGGAAACAACATTAGCATATTCTCTAAACGGCCCTCTGAAGTGTGAACAGGTTCAGTGTTGTGTCTAATGAGTGTTTAACATGTTTCAGACCAGGACTCAAGTTATCAGTTTAAGTGTTGATTTCTTTCAGCTCTCAATCTGAACTTTTTGTACGTGCAATACTCCAAAAGAGCTCAGAAGCGTAGCTCGAGGAGCCTTTGAGCTTCGTGAGCCTGTTCATTGTGAACCAATAGCAACCTGGTGTTCTTTTCCCTTATTTTGTCCCTCAAGGCTTTCTGTAGACAGAAGGCTTACCAAGCAAATAAACATCATCATTGTTAATGCAACAGTCGACAGGGCAAGAAAGAACGGCACTTAACCCACAACATCCCGAAAGAGTTACCAAAACATTAGTCGAACAGAAGAATCGTAGTCGGCCACGATTTCATTGAACATTTATGCTTCCATAACTAACGGCTGACACTGTCACATCTAAGACAATGTGTTAGCAACTCATAAGCTGTTTTCACATCTGCACTCCTGAAAATATCTAGATAATTTCAGGAGGACCGTCCCTGAAATCCTCCTGACCTAGTTGTTCACACATGCACCTCACAGAAGGAGACTATCACTGTCAGACAGGAGGGGGGGCGGGGGTCTCTTGAGGCAAGACGTGGAAGTAGCGGACGAAGCAACAGAGTCCTCTATACGACGCTATAATGAGAATATTTGTCTTTCTATCAATGCTACGTGTAGTTGAACAGAATCACAATCTGAACTAAAGAGTGGAGAAGAACATACTGGAGAACAGGAAACAGAATGCAGCAGGTTCATTAGAGCACAGAGATCGTAGAGGTGGCGTGCAGACAGTCTATGGTCGTGCAGCGATCACAGGGAATAAACGTCACCACCCCCTCCCACTCGCTCCAGGTGAATTCTCCTGATTATATCCTGCTGCGTTATCACATCAGCTCACTCTGACTTTCTGCAGAATAAATACGAGGAGGCTGGAGGAGAAACTCCGGATAAAGTCTGAGAGAAACATTTTAGTGGACACTGGAGGAACTGCAGCTGTAAAGTTGGACATTTTAACATGGGGCTCTATGGGGACTGACTCACTGCAGGACACAGACTCTAGTGGGCACTGGAGGAACTGCAGCTGTAAAGTTGGACATTTTAACATGGGGCTCTATGGGGACTGACTCACTGCAGGACACAGACTCTAGTGGGCACTGGAGGAACTGCAGCTGTAAAGTTGGACATTTTAACATGGGGCTCTATGGGGACTGACTCACTGCAGGACACAGACTCTAGTGGACACTGGAGGAACTGCAGCTGTAAAGTTGGACATTTTAACATGGGGCTCTATGGGGACTGACTCACTGCAGGACACAGACTCTAGTGGGCACTGGAGGAACTGCAGCTGTAAAGTTGGACATTTTAACATGGGGCTCTATGGAGACTGACTCACTGCAGGAGACAGACTCTAGTGGGCACTGGAGGAACTGCAGCTGTAAAGTTGGACATTTTAACATGGGGCTCTATGGGGATGACTCACTGCAGGAGACAGACTCTAGTGGACACTACAGGAACTGCAGTTTTTGTTTTTTGCACCTTTGGTGGTTTTGTTTTTCCACCCTTAAGGTTGCTGCTTGTTTAAAGGAATTAGTGACTTGAAGAGTTTTTAGATGTATCCCAGCAGATCCTGCAGAGAAGAAGATGGTTCACCGTGGGAGTGAAAATGTGTGTCCTCGCTCTGAGCGAACTGGAGAGTTAAGAGAGATCAGAGTCTGAGTCTGCTGATGTTGTCATGGTGATTGCAGAGCTGCCGGGCCTTGGCACTGTGCTCGTATGTGTGTGCGTTATAAGACAGTTTGTACTTGTGTAAGTGTGAAAGTCTGCAGGTGGCTGCACAGACAGAATCCATGAATCCTGCGACATTTGTGCGATGGCCCCGTCTCCACATTACAGCGAGCTCCAGCTGTGAGGGCAGAGCCGGCCCACGGGGTCACTTAGCAAAAGAAGATTTGTTTTCTTCCTCTGAGAAAAGTCACGGTTCAGCTCCTTTTTTTTTAGCTTGTCTCATCACAGCCTGGTAACCTGTAGCAACAGGGAGCCCACTGTCTTTTCTCCCTTTGAAATCTCTCTCTCTGTGTCTGACGCTGGCTGCATGTAGAAGACGAGAGAGAGCAAAGACACAATCAGGATGAGCCTGGCTTTCTTTCAGGTGATTGTTTGTTTCCCTGGTCCACAAAGACAGCTGCTAGGGATACAGATGATCACTTTTGAGTAGTTCTTAAACTCAAAGAGGAAGAGAAGTGACTGTGTGTGCAAAAAGGACGACGTCAGAGTTTCAGTTATAAAGAAAGAGACTAAACTGTCGGCTAGAAATAAAATGTGTTAGCCAGTCATAAACTTTATTCATCCTTACACACAAGTGTTCCTCTTGCTTTACTCCGTCGTGGTCGTCCCTTTGACGACAGATCATACAGACAAGGAGTTAATCTCGCAGCACCGACTTCACCTCTCTTCTTTTCTGTTTACGCTTTTGACTTCTGTGTGCAGGGCGTTCTGTGTTCTCATTGGTCAACGTCACTGATGTAACAGAACACACTGTAGAAGGCAGAGAGAAAATCAAACAAGCTAGACTTTCTGTCGGGAGGCGTCCCAGACGTGTCCTTGATTGTCGTTCACTGTGATTACACAAAACACACAACAATTGTTTTTCTGGGCCGACGAGTCCTGAAACCCTTCGACTGCTGGATCGGGCTATGATTGTGATTATATCGTGTAGTCTGACCTCGGCGTAAGGTAGCTAGGAGCTGCTTATCTGCTCCTCATGAACCTGTAAAATCACATTTCATTCAAACTAAAAAGTTTGGGCATCATTTTTGAATTTAGATTGGAGGAGGTGGGTTGGAAACACTTAAAGCCAAATTCAGCAGGCGTCCACAAAGCTCCAGTCTGATGACTCTGTTCTGTTTCATTTTTTAATGTCTGAAACTCCAGTTATAGAAAGAGAGTAGCCCAACAGTAAATCAGAGCAGGAGAGCAGCTTTGAAGTCACTTTGTGCAGAAAGGAAAAGTTGATCTTTTCAGAGTCTTCTTTTAAAACTAAAACCTCAGAGCTTTACACGAATGACCCCTCTCTGTTTTTTACCATCCAAAAAAAATTGTCGACGTGATGCTCTCAAAGTGCTGTTTGGTTTTATTTTAAAAGGTTCTCAAATTACAGAGACATGTAATGATGGACTAAAAGAACACTGAGTCCTTTTTTATCCCATCATATCAATCCAGAACTTAGTGTTTTCTACAGTTTGATTAATCGTCACATCTGAAGCAAGAGTCAATGTTTACAGTTTGTGTTTTACTGAAGTGAGAGATCAGTTTCTAACAGCATTGTGTTAGAAACTGGAGGAGCAAACAGCTGGTTAATCTCCCTCCTCCATGAAGTGTGTCTGGGTGAACTCTCCTGCTTCTTCCAGCATCTGCTGACCAGGTCCCAGTTTGATGACCTGTTAGCTAGGATCAGTACCAGGTCCCAGTTTGATGACCTGTTAGCTAGGATCAGTACCAGGTCCCAGTTTGATGACCTGTTAGCTAGGATCAGTACCAGGTCCCAGTTTGACGACCTGTTAGCTAGGATCAGTACCAGGTCCCAGTTTGATGACCTGTTAGCTAGGATCAGTACCAGGTCCCAGTTTGATGACCTGTTAGCTAGGATCAGTACCAGGTCCCAGTTTGACGACCTGTTAGCTAGGATCAGTACCAGGTCCCAGTTTGACGACCTGTTAGCTAGGATCAATACCAGGTCCCAGTTTGACGACCTGTTGGCTAGGATCAATACCAGGTCCCAGTCTGAAGACCTGTTAGCTAGGATCAGTACCAGGTCCCAGTTTGATGACCTGTTAGCTAGGATCAGTACCAGGTCCCAGTTTGATGACTTGTTAGCTAGGATCAATACCAGGTCCCAGTTTGACGACCTGTTGGCTAGGATCAATACCAGGTCCCAGTCTGAAGACCTGTTAGCTAGGATCAGTACCAGGTCCCAGTTTGATGACCTGTTAGCTAGGATCAATACCAGGTCCCAGTTTGATGACCTGTTAGCTAGGATCAGTACCAGGTCCCAGTCTGATGACCTGTTAGCTAGGATCAGTACCAGGTCCCAGTTTGGTGACCTGTTAGCTAGGATCAGTACCAGGTCCCAGTTTGATGACCTGTTAGCTAGGATCAATACCAGGTCCCAGTTTGATGACCTGTTAGCTAGGATCAGTACCAGGTCCCAGTTTGATGACCTGTTAGCTAGGATCAGTACCAGGTCCCAGTTTGATGACCTGTTAGCTAGGATCAATACCAGGTCCCAGTTTGGTGACCTGTTAGCTAGGATCAGTACCAGTTCCCAGTTTGATGACCTGTTAGCTAGGATCAGTACCAGGTCCCAGTTTGATGACCTGTTAGCTAGGATCAGTACCAGGTCCCAGTTTGATGACCTGTTAGCTAGGATCAGTACCAGGTCCCAGTTTGACGACCTGTTAGCTAGGATCAGTACCAGGTCCCAGTTTGATGACCTGTTAGCTAGGATCAGTACCAGGTCCCAGTTTGATGATCTGTTAGCTAGGATCAGTACCAGGTCCCAGTTTGATGACCTGTTAGCTAGGATCAGTACCAGGTCCCAGTTTGACGACCTGTTAGCTAGGATCAATACCAGGTCCCAGTTTGACGACCTGTTGGCTAGGATCAATACCAGGTCCCAGTCTGAAGACCTGTTAGCTAGGATCAGTACCAGGTCCCAGTTTGATGACCTGTTAGCTAGGATCAGTACCAGGTCCCAGTTTGATGACCTGTTAGCTAGGATCAATACCAGGTCCCAGTTTGACGACCTGTTGGCTAGGATCAATACCAGGTCCCAGTCTGAAGACCTGTTAGCTAGGATCAGTACCAGGTCCCAGTTTGATGACCTGTTAGCTAGGATCAATACCAGGTCCCAGTTTGATGACCTGTTAGCTAGGATCAGTACCAGGTCCCAGTCTGATGACCTGTTAGCTAGGATCAGTACCAGGTCCCAGTTTGGTGACCTGTTAGCTAGGATCAGTACCAGGTCCCAGTTTGATGACCTGTTAGCTAGGATCAATACCAGGTCCCAGTTTGATGACCTGATAGCTAGGATCAATACCAGGTCCCAGTCTGATGACCTGTTAGCTGGGATCAGTACCAGGTCCCAGTTTGATGACCTGTTAGCTAGGATCAGTACCAGGTTCCAGTTTAATGACCTGTTAGCTAGGATCAATACCAGGTCCCAGTTTGATGACCTGTTAGCTAGGATCAGTACCAGGTCCCAGTTTGATGACCTGTTAGCTGGGATCAGTACCAGGTCCCAGTTTGGTGACCTGTTAGCTAGGATCAGTACCAGTTCCCAGTTTGATGACCTGTTAGCTAGGATCAGTACCAGGTCCCAGTTTGACGACCTGTTAGCTAGGATCAGTACCAGGTCCCAGTTTGACGACCTGTTAGCTAGGATCAGTACCAGGTCCCAGTTTGACGACCTGTTAGCTAGGATCAGTACCAGGTCCCAGTTTGATGACCTGTTAGCTAGGATCAGTACCAGGTCCCAGTTTGACGACCTGTTAGCTAGGATCAGTACCAGGTCCCAGTTTGACGACCTGTTAGCTAGGATCAGTACCAGGTCCCAGTTTGATGACCTGTTAGCTAGGATCAATACCAGGTCCAGTTTGATGACCTGTTAGCTAGGATCAGTACCAGGTCCCAGTTTGATGACCTGTTAGCTAGGATCAGTACCAGGTTCCAGTTTGATGACCTGTTAGCTAGGATCAATACCAGGTCCCAGTTTGATGACCTGTTAGCTAGGATCAGTACCAGTTCCCAGTTTGATGACCTGTTAGCTAGGATCAGTACCAGGTCCCAGTTTGATGACCTGTTAGCTAGGATCAGTACCAGGTCCCAGTTTGACGACCTGTTAGCTAGGATCAGTACCAGGTCCCAGTTTGATGACCTGTTAGCTAGGATCAGTACCAGGTCCCAGTTTGACGACCTGTTAGCTAGGATCAGTACCAGGTCCCAGTTTGACGACCTGTTAGCTAGGATCAGTACCAGGTCCCAGTTTGATGACCTGTTAGCTAGGATCAGTACCAGGTCCCAGTTTGATGACCTGTTAGCTAGGATCAGTACCAGGTCCCAGTTTGATGACCTGTTAGCTAGGATCAGTACCAGGTTCCAGTTTGATGACCTGTTAGCTAGGATCAGTACCAGGTCCCAGTTTGATGACCTGTTAGCTAGGATCAGTACCAGGTTCCAGTTTGATGACCTGTTAGCTAGGATCAATACCAGGTCCCAGTTTGATGACCTGTTAGCTAGGATCAGTACCAGGTCCCAGTTTGATGACCTGTTAGCTGGATCAGTACCAGGTCCCAGTTTGGTGACCTGTTAGCTAGGATCAGTACCAGTTCCCAGTTTGATGACCTGTTAGCTAGGATCAGTACCAGGTCCCAGTTTGATGACCTGTTAGCTAGGATCAGTACCAGGTCCCAGTTTGACGACCTGTTAGCTAGGATCAGTACCAGGTCCCAGTTTGATGACCTGTTAGCTAGGATCAGTACCAGGTCCCAGTTTGACGACCTGTTAGCTAGGATCAGTACCAGGTCCCAGTTTGACGACCTGTTAGCTAGGATCAGTACCAGGTCCCAGTTTGATGACCTGTTAGCTAGGATCAATACCAGGTCCAGTTTGATGACCTGTTAGCTAGGATCAGTACCAGGTCCCAGTTTGATGACCTGTTAGCTAGGATCAGTACCAGGTTCCAGTTTGATGACCTGTTAGCTAGGATCAATACCAGGTCCCAGTTTGATGACCTGTTAGCTAGGATCAGTACCAGTTCCCAGTTTGATGACCTGTTAGCTAGGATCAGTACCAGGTCCCAGTTTGATGACCTGTTAGCTAGGATCAGTACCAGGTCCCAGTTTGACGACCTGTTAGCTAGGATCAGTACCAGGTCCCAGTTTGATGACCTGTTAGCTAGGATCAGTACCAGGTCCCAGTTTGACGACCTGTTAGCTAGGATCAGTACCAGGTCCCAGTTTGACGACCTGTTAGCTAGGATCAGTACCAGGTCCCAGTTTGATGACCTGTTAGCTAGGATCAGTACCAGGTCCCAGTTTGATGACCTGTTAGCTAGGATCAGTACCAGGTCCCAGTTTGATGACCTGTTAGCTAGGATCAGTACCAGGTTCCAGTTTGATGACCTGTTAGCTAGGATCAGTACCAGGTCCCAGTTTGATGACCTGTTAGCTAGGATCAGTACCAGGTTCCAGTTTGATGACCTGTTAGCTAGGATCAATACCAGGTCCCAGTTTGATGACCTGTTAGCTAGGATCAGTACCAGGTCCCAGTTTGATGACCTGTTAGCTGGGATCAGTACCAGGTCCCAGTTTGGTGACCTGTTAGCTAGGATCAGTACCAGTTCCCAGTTTGATGACCTGTTAGCTAGGATCAGTACCAGGTCCCAGTTTGATGACCTGTTAGCTAGGATCAGTACCAGGTCCCAGTTTGACGACCTGTTAGCTAGGATCAGTACCAGGTCCCAGTTTGATGACCTGTTAGCTAGGATCAGTACCAGGTCCCAGTTTGATGACCTGTTAGCTAGGATCAGTACCAGGTCCCAGTTTGATGATCTGTTAGCTAGGATCAGTACCAGGTCCCAGTTTGATGACCTGTTAGCTAGGATCAGTACCAGGTCCCAGTTTGACGACCTGTTAGCTAGGATCAATACCAGGTCCCAGTTTGACGACCTGTTGGCTAGGATCAATACCAGGTCCCAGTCTGAAGACCTGTTAGCTAGGATCAGTACCAGGTCCCAGTTTGATGACCTGTTAGCTAGGATCAGTACCAGGTCCCAGTTTGATGACCTGTTAGCTAGGATCAATACCAGGTCCCAGTTTGACGACCTGTTGGCTAGGATCAATACCAGGTCCCAGTCTGAAGACCTGTTAGCTAAGATCAGTACCAGGTCCCAGTTTGATGACCTGTTAGCTAGGATCAGTACCAGGTCCCAGTTTGATGACCTGTTAGCTAGGATCAGTACCAGGTCCCAGTTGATGACCTGTTAGCTAGGATCAGTACCAGGTCCAGTTTGATGACCTGTTAGCTAGGATCAGTACCAGGTCCCAGTTTGATGACCTGTTAGCTAGGATCAGTACCAGGTCCCAGTTTGATGACCTGTTAGCTAGGATCAATACCAGGTCCAGTTTGATGACCTGTTAGCTGGGATCAGTACCAGGTCCCAGTTTGATGACCTGTTAGCTAGGATCAGTACCAGGTCCCAGTTTGATGACCTGTTAGCTAGGATCAGTACCAGGTCCCAGTTTGATGACCTGTTAGCTAGGATCAGTACCAGGTCCCAGTTTGATGACCTGTTAGCTAGGATCAGTACCAGGTCCCAGTTTGATGACCTGTTAGCTAGGATCAGTACCAGGTCCCAGTTTGATGACCTGTTAGCTAGGATCAGTACCAGGTCCCAGTTTGATGACCTGTTAGCTAGGATCAGTACCAGGTCCCAGTTTGACGACCTGTTAGCTAGGATCAGTACCAGGTCCCAGTTTGACGACCTGTTAGCTAGGATCAGTACCAGGTCCCAGTTTGATGACCTGTTAGCTAGGATCAGTACCAGGTCCCAGTTTGATGACCTGTTAGCTAGGATCAGTACCAGGTCCCAGTTTGATGACCTGTTAGCTAGGATCAGTACCAGGTCCAGTTTGATGACCTGTTAGCTAGGATCAATACCAGGTCCCAGTTTGATGACCTGTTAGCTAGGATCAGTACCAGGTCCCAGTTTGATGACCTGTTAGCTAGGATCAGTACCAGGTTCCAGTTTGATGACCTGTTAGCTAGGATCAGTACCAGGTCCCAGTTTGATGACCTGTTAGCTAGGATCAGTACCAGTTCCCAGTTTGATGACCTGTTAGCTAGGATCAGTACCAGGTCCCAGTTTGATGACCTGTTAGCTAGGATCAGTACCAGGTCCCAGTTTGACGACCTGTTAGCTAGGATCAGTACCAGGTCCCAGTTTGATGACCTGTTAGCTAGGATCAGTACCAGGTCCCAGTTTGATGACCTGTTAGCTAGGATCAGTACCAGGTCCAGTTTGATGACCTGTTAGCTAGGATCAGTACCAGGTCCCAGTTTGATGACCTGTTAGCTAGGATCAGTACCAGGTCCCAGTTTGATGACCTGTTAGCTGGATCAGTACCAGGTCCCAGTTTGGTGACCTGTTAGCTAGGATCAGTACCAGTTCCCAGTTTGATGACCTGTTAGCTAGGATCAGTACCAGGTCCAGTTTGATGACCTGTTAGCTAGGATCAGTACCAGGTCCCAGTTTGACGACCTGTTAGCTAGGATCAGTACCAGGTCCAGTCTGATGACCTGTTAGCTAGGAGCCACAAACAATACCGGCATGCCATGTAGTTTTTGATCTCGCTGTCACTCCAGGAAAATCTTAACAGTGAAAGGCTTTTACAAAACAGGGTCATGGGAGCGTTTTGCTTGAGTTAAAGTTTTTTCAGTTTGTGATTCGTAGCACTCATCGTTCATAACAAAACTAGACTTCTGCATCGACTCTGTTTGTGATGTTGTCGTTCAATAAACCTGCTTCGGTTTTGGCCTGAACACACAGTTGAAGCTGAACAAGGTGACAGAAGAGATAATTTCATCCATCAAACAAGGTTTAACTCTCTGAAACTTATGTTTGTTCAACCTTTTTTCAAATACAGTTAAAGTATGAGACGTCTCAACGACAAAGCAGCGAAGGACGAAACTCATAACGCTGTTTCAGATGAAAGCTCCATCCAGCTTTAGTCAGTGAGTCACTGTCTGCTGCCCGACTGTCACGGCTGACTGGAATGACAAGTTCCACTCAAAGTCCTCTTTAACTTTGTCACGGTGGGATGAGAGGCCCTCTGCAGTAGTTTGGAGGGAGAATTGGAGATCTGCAAGGGCTACATGTATACTTAAAGCCCAGTATCCCTGAGAATTATGTCCGTAATAAGGATGAAATACCTGGAGTTTTCTACATAATGTGATCATTCTGTGTCTATGCAGGAGGTGGTGTGAGCTGACTGGGCTCCTTGTTGTCAGGCAGGAAGTCGGGGGGGGGGGGATTTAGGTTTCTGATGGGGATGGATCGTGCAGGAAAAAGAAGGAGTGCTTTATTTCCTGACTCTAACCGTAGTTTAACCGAAGATCAAACTGTCCTTGTGTTTTAGACGTCATATAATTCTGTGTCTGTACACTTGGGCTCCTTTCCCAGAGTATGAGTAAATGTTGCTTTTAAATTATATCATTTCAGTGTGTTTTTTATGGATTAGCTTGCAGTACATTGTTTTCGTGTGTTTAAAGGTCACATATTATGCTAAATGCAATTCACCATGTGTCTCTAGTCTGTCTACAAACCCCCCAATGATGAGAAAAGTCCATCCTCTCCGTCTTTTGCCTGCTCCACTTTTCAGAAAATGTGTGCTCAAACAGGCTGTTTGGAGATTTTCCCTTCATGACATCACAAAGGGCAGTAACCCCTCCCCCAGGTGGGTGACACTCCCACAGCTAGGTGTTTGTTCTGCCCTCTGAGTCTGCCTTCTCACCGTAAACAATAGGGCATGGAGCGAGAAAGCCCGAGCCACCCAAGCCCTTCCAGAGAGGGGCGTGGTCAGACACAGCTCATTTACATTTAAAGCTACAGACACAGAAACAGCCTGTTCTGAGCAGGGCTGAAATAGAGGGGTTTATAGGCATGATCAAATACAGGATCAGAGTGGATTTAGAACAAGACACTTCACACATGTAGGCCTGGGCGATAAAACGATAACGATAATTATTGCAATATAATTTTTCTTACAATAAATATAAAAAATGTTCGATAAAAGTTTGATAATTTAAACTGTAATTACACCACCCAACCACTGGGAAACGGGGGGCGCTAATGCGCATTGAATGCTAGTTGCCACCCGACATTAAAGAGAAGAAGAAAAAGACAACGAACAGCCAATCATGTCGCAGGGATATGGGTAGGCGGGCTTACAGACGTTCGGAGCGGAATGAAAACACAGCCGAAATTAGCATTAGCGACACCGAAGAAAGCGCTGAGCCTGCCAGCTTGAAGCACGGAGAAAACATCATTGACAACACGACAAGAAAGGGCGCTCAGTTTAAGGAGTTTGGAGACATTTTGGATATTTACAGTCCGATAAAAAACGAGTGACATGCTCTGTTAACTGTGCCGAAGACGAGTGCAGCTAAACTTACAATAACACAGACCCTTCACTGTTTGACACAATATGAGCCGTTAAAAACACGCTGAAGGAAAGAAATGAGCAAACGTCCCAAACCAGTGTTAGCGTGGACCGTATTGTAAATAATATAAACAGTGTATGGTGTGGACCCTCAGTAAGCAGCGGGCCAGTAGGCTAAGTGTTACTGCCCAGCAGCTAACTGTCATATCAGCGTTTCCAGCTCCGTGCTCTGAGCTTATGATGGTGACATGTTCCTGTTTCATTATAGTTTCTCATGTTCTGATAATAAAGAATCATTAAACCATAATTAACCTTCTGGTTTCTTCAACTTTCACTCAGGAGCAACAATCAGCTTTTAAATTTGAAAGAAGTAATGATTGAACATTTATCGTGATAATTATCGATATCGACTGATATGAACATTTTTATCGTGATAACATTTTTAGTCATATCACCCAGGTCTACCTACATGTTCTGGGGAGCTCTGAGACTTATTTACACTGAAGAGGAGGAGACTATGTGACCTTTAAATTACGCCCTCAATCACTGACTGTGCATCGTTACAATAACATACTCAGCCGTCTCATTTTGCAGGAAGGTACGACTAACACAAAGTGAAACATTAGCATCTTTTAAAAAACACTTAATTATACTTTGAACGTCTAATGGCTTCTCTGAGAGCACCGTCCTCCATTTGAGGAGCAGCTGAAGCGCAAGCGACTGTGTCACATTACCAACGCTGCTATTTCTTGCTGCTGCAGCTCAGCTTCATCCAAGTGACAAACAAATACAATGATTGCTGCTTTAACTATTTAATGACACTTGACTTCAATCCCACACCGACCTGTGACCTCCTCTGTGTTTATGTTACAGCTGTGTGCGTCATTCCGAATTTACAAATTCCATAAAGAATGAAAATATATAAAAAACCTTCATCAGTAGACGATGCAGGAATGGGTGCTGTAAAAAGTGAATATTTAAATCTCGCTACTTTATCGGCTTTGTCATTCGACGTTTTCAGAGCCTTTGAAGAAAGTTTTTAAGATTTTTTTTACACTTGCTTTAAAGAGAAAAGGAGGATATGATTCTGGATGTCGAGAAACAAAAGAAAAGATAAAAAGACCGTCTGACAGGAGGACAATGTGGAGAGAATAAAAACACAAAGAAGGAAGAACTTAACGTCATATTTCCTGAGTGGATAAGCGCAGCAGCGTCTGAACTCGGGGTCGAGTTATTAATGCACCTGAGGGTTTTTATGCTTTTCACCTCCGGTTGATTCGTGTCCCCGTCCTGTGAGATTAATCATTGTGGTCATTACCTCGGATCCTCTGGAGCTCGTGATGGCACCAGAGGAGAGCTGGCAGGATGCTGAACGGATGACAGGAGGAACAGAGTCAGAGGAAAAGGAAGAGGAAGAGGAGCAGACACATGAAGAGAGAGAGGAGGTGTTTTTAGAGTTACAGACAGGTGCGTTACAGAGGATGGGCTGTATTGATCAAGTCCTCAATCTTCTCCTCATTCATCGATTCATACATCTAACAACTTATATGAAATGATGTATAAGAGATAAATAATGGAACGAACCTGCTGACATCAATCATAGGTTGATCAAAGGCTGATCATTCTACGAGTGATTAAAACAGGAAGGAAGACGTGACTTTGAGTTATTATTCTCTTCCCACATGAGTCCTGTTACGATATGAAAAGGTGTGTTTACTTCAGCAGGAATCCTGCAGCATGCATGAGATAAGTTTCTCGTTATTTAGTTGGACAAGCAGCGGACAATAATGTGATGCAACTATTGATCCAACCCCTCTACTCCGTATCATCCCTCACAAAGAGAATAGCTGTTTGTGTGTGTGTGTGTGTGTGTGTGTGTGTGTGTGTGTGTGTGTGTGTGTGTGTGTGTGTGTGTGTGTGTTTGTGTTTGTGTGTCTGCGTGTCTGCGTGCGTGCGTGCGTGCGTGCTGCTTGTCCTCGTTCACCCCGGAGCTCGGTGTCTGTGCTGAGACAGGAGGTTCTGCAGCCCGCTGATTAAAAAGCGTAGGGAACCTGTAGTTTTCTCACGCCTCTGACAGAGGTTCGTCCTCTCAGTCTGTGTGGCCTGCAGGAAATAAATCCAGCTATCAGGTAGCAAACAGAGCTAATGAGGCGTGAGGATTGTCAGGAATGTAACCGCTGTATTATGAGTGTGTGTGTGTGATCTGTGGGAAGAACCAGTTTTGTGTTTCACAGTTATACGATTACATTATCGAGCCTTCAGCAGTCATGTTTTCTGTCTCTGCAGAGCTTCATATGGAATATACTGGAAGTAAGTGAAGCCGGTGCAGAAGTGCCTGAAACCTGCATGTTTTCTAATGTCCAGCAGGGGGCGACTCTTAGTCTTATTCTCAGAGGATTTATAACCTCAATGACTTCACGGTCTCAATCTCCAGTGTCATGACTTCTATCATGGGTGGTAAACCGGTATCATTACCTCGACTGCATTAAGTTCTGCCACGACATGGACTTTTTCAATACTGATAACACCAGTTTAAATACAAACGTTAAAGGGATACTTCGCCCGTTGAAACATGAATCTGTAGTGACATTGGGTCATATATGTAGTAGAAATGTGAAATAAATTTTGAAGTTGGTGCCTTCTTGACCGAGAAAAGGCAGAAAGTGTCTTTTTGCTTTATGTGGATTAGAGACAACAACTCCCAGAATGCACAGCACCGCAGGACACTCCCGCTGAAGGAGAGGTGCATTCACGTGGTATCGGAGAAATGAGATTCCGAGTTGTAAAATGCACATGAAACACGTGCTCAAGTCGGTTTTGTGTTTTGTTAACATACTTTTTATTCATGCACGTATTGCACATCAACTTTTTGCTCAAATATAACTTTTGACAATAAGATTTCTCTAAGAAACTTGGACCACCCGAGCAGCACCTGAATGCAGCATTACTCGCGGACATCAATAATACGGACGTTTCCACAACTGATTCAGAGATTTCTTTCAGAAGGAAATGGCATCTTGGAAATTCCTGGAAGAAAACAGACTCTATGTCTGTGTCCATAGGCAAACAGTCACAGCACCGACAACACAAGTCTGCCCCGGCTCCTTCTTTTCTCTCACAGCCGCGGACCTAGCCAGCTAGGCTAGCTAGCCTGCCTGTCGGCACTCAGCAGCCAGCTCGCTGCTATATTGCGGCTCGTAGAAAGAGCCACAAACATCCGATTCAAGCACAAGACCTTCAAAATCCCCTTCAGTCATATCAGTTTGAAGTTGAAACATACGTTTTTCGCCATTCTCGGTCCATATCAGGTTAATCCGTAGAGACACCCAGCTTGAGCCCGGCTCAGGCTCACCGTACAGCCGCTGTGTCTGCAGAAGGCACCTGGCAGCAAGATTGCGGGCGGCTCATAGAAAGAGCCACGAACATCCGATTCGAGCACGAAACCTTTAAAATCCCCTTCATCCATATAGTTTGAAGTTGAAACATACTTTTTTTGCCATCCTCGGTTATGAGCTTTCTCCACAGAGCCTGTTAGCACAGCTCCCAACGAAGCAATATGGTGGATGTTAAGTTTCGTTTTTGGGAGTGAGGTCCCGCCCACTGATCTGTGATAGGTCTGTAGCTTCAGTGGTTGAAAACATGAGGAACTAGCAATGTAGTTTCACCCTGCTAACCACAACAGCCCCGAGTGACGCAATATGACGATATTTGCGTCTATTGCGGAGGCATCTCAGAAAAGAAAATACAGATTTTTCCCGTCTCAGGGGGAAATGAGGGCTGGATGCAAGACCATTCAATAAAAACACAAGTTTACTACTGATACAAAGCTTAATGCAAATGGGTGAAGTATCCCTTTAAGTTGTAGTGCACACACGAGGAAACACTGATGGCTCCGATTAGCAGCCATAGTGGCCTTCAGGGGTCTTCTGCACAAGGAGGAGGCGGAGCCGTTTTGATCAGTGAGCATGCGAGACCGCTGGCTCTGCTCTGAGTGTCGAAACATGCAGGAGACCACCAGCAGTAACTCGGAGTCAATGTCGTTAACAAATCATGATTTAACGTTACTTTATTTTGGCGTACTCGTCACTGTGGCTGCTAATCAGAGCAATCAGTGTTTCCTCGTGTGTGCACTACAACTTAACGTTTGTATTTAAACCGGTGATGACGGTATTGAAAAAGTCCATGTCATTGTAGAACATAATACTGGTGCCGGTGTTATGCCAGGTTTTTTCATGCACCTCGGAGGACAGTGCAGAATGCCATGCACAATTACTACACTGACTTATTTTGCATCCACCCTTAAATCTTTGTGTTGTGCTGCTGCCCTTCTTGGCCAATGAGGTTCTCCTGGTTAAATACATTAAAAATAAAAGTAAAATGTACTCGACACACTCACTTTTACGCAGGCTCATGAAAATGCATCTTTTACAGCAGAACAATAAGGACACTTTTTCTTCTTAAGGTTTATTATTTTCTTACAGATATGACAGTGGATAGATCAGGGAGAGAGAGAGAGAGAGAGAGAGAGAGAGAGAGAGAGAGAGAGGAATGACATGCAGGAAAGGAGCCACAGGTCGGGTTCGAACCTGGAATGCTCGCTTGGAAGACCACAGCCTCCGTACGTAGGGTGCGTGTTCTAACCACTAGGCTACCAGCATCCCACAATGAGGACACCTAACTTTATTAAGGTTAAACTTAATGACATAAGTTCCCATCACAGATCTGCACCCAGAAAGAAGACTTCAATCGTTTTCCAGTACTTTGGTGAGGTGTACTTCTTGACAGGGATGCATCTCTCTGCTTAACACCAGTATAACACCAGTTTCCCACTAGAAGACATCAAACCAGAGATTGAGACCATAAACTCAGCTGCTTATATCTGCAGCTTTGTCTCCGCTCACACTTTTCCACGTTCACAAAGTTCTTACTGTTCTCTGGGTGAGTCTTTGAGACAAAGCGAAGCTGCAGGTTCTCTTCTGATATTAAAAACGTTTTCTTTATCGCCCTGCTAATGAAATGAAGCTTCATTAAAAACAGAACTCATCATTTTTCAGATTCCTGTTCTGCTCTGAAGGAGAAGGTGAACAAGCCGGGCAGCAGAGATAATGAGTGTTTTTTTATGATGTAATGTCCTGAAGCTGTGGAATATTTAAACCTGATGTAACTTTGTAATTTAACACTGAAGTAGTGTGACTTTAATTTAATTTAGACGTCAACGTAACTTCTAATTTAATTTAGAAGTTCTTTTGAAAGCACTGCTGAGCCACATGGAGCGTGTGTGTGTGTGTGTGTGTGTGTGTGTGTGTGTGTGTGTGTGTGTGTGTGTGTGTGTGTGTGTGTGTGTGTGTGTGTGTGTTTAAATGTGTGTGTATGTGTGTGTTTAAATGTGTGAGTGTGTGTGTGAGGGTTGAACCTTTAAATGTAGCAGTAAGTGGAGAGCTCTGAAGGTCTCCTGGCACACAGAGCGATGGGAAATTACCTCTCTAAGAGAAATCAGTTAGTAGAGCCGGTGAGAGTCCCTCCATCACGCCCTCACAGCTAATAATCCTCAACTCTTCGCCCTCAACAGTCTGAAAGCTGTAAAATAGGCCGCTAAAATCCCATTTCCTATTACTCTGGACTTCTTTCACATTCTTCTTTTTAAAGAGTTTCACACTCGGGGGCTTTGTGGGAGGACGTAGAGATCCTGGAAGGCAGTCAGAGATGTGAAGACGAGAGCGAGCGCGGGGTTATCGCTGCAGGGGAGAGCACATTCTCCCAAAATCTATATTTGCTCGTGGGAAGCCCTCGCTAATATGACAAGTCACGGATGAAAGTGTAGACAGAAAGCAGCGTGCAGACGTTAGAATCAGCACGGGAACAAGCCTACAGGTGCTCACACACACGAACACACACAGACACAGGTGATGTCTGACTGCATCCTCCATCAGAGAGCGGATCACAGGCTGGATCTGAATGTTCCCTCTAATTGTACCCTGTTGCCTCGCCGTGTGGCAGGAGGCAGAGCGCGCCCGGTGGCCCACTGAGCCGTGGCGTCTGTCCAAACAGCTCCGTGTGCACATTCTGCACTCAATGGGCCGTGAAATCAAAGTCCTCTCTCTGCAATTATGCCATTCAACATTCAGCATGGACTCAATGCTAGTGCTGGAGATTACCAAGGCATTGTCTACTCCGTATGTGGAAACACACACTCGCGCGCACACACACACACACACACACACACACACACACACACACACATCTACAATTATGAGGAACAGGCTGTCAGTCTTCTGCAGGCTCCATTCCAACGATATTGATTCTGCTGAAGCTATTTTTAAGAGGAAACAAATGTGTTATTACCTCAGAGAATGCCGTCCCTGAGCATCTGAAATAATTGAATTTCCTGCTGCATGATCATATAATCCACCCATCCATCTATCCGTCCATGTTCTCCCCCTGGTTGGTGTCCTGCAGCAGGCAAAGCTAGATCCTCCAGATGTCCTACTCCACCACTCACGTCCTCCAGCTCTCCTTGTGGGACCTCAAGACGTTCCCGTGCCAGATGGGATATGTAGTCCTTCCGGCGTGTTCTGGCTGCAGCCCTGAGGTCTTCTCTCCCAGTTTGATGTGCCTTCAACAAAGCTAGCTCAAGTACACACATGCTTCTGCTACACACTCGAGTAAAAGTGCAGATTCTTTTGGAAATAAAGACTTCAGTAAGAGTGAAATTATTAATTTATTTGGTCAATGAAGAATAAATTAAAAAGTGCAGAGTCTGAAATTAGCAAACAGTATAAAAGTAAAAAGAGCTCTAGAGGAGGACGGCACACTCGCAGTGCAATTTGCTTTCTTTTCATTCAAACGTTTGACGTGGAATTTGACTGGCGGTGATGTCAGAAGAGGAAGGGCTTGCTCAGCCAATAGATGGCTTTGATTGAAGCCTCACAACTATGAGACGCACAGAGCAGCCACCAAATCTGGCTTTTTAAGCTGCAACACAGAAAGAGAGACAGAATCCTCGAGTGACTTCCTGATACCATTCAAAGCTTTCCTGCTAACACAGAACCAGCAGAATACACAGAGTAGAGTCACAATCATCTGTGTGTGATGGTTTTGTCACACGTAGTCAGCGCCTCTGTCCAAGGTGCTGATCATATTCTACCCACGCAGCTCAAACCCTGACGCAGGAGACGCTCTCTGTTTGAATCTCTGACTCCTACAAACACACTCATCAGTGACTTTATTATTTACATGCCCCTACGTGTCACTCTATGAACTAAGTGCATTTTAATGCATTATGCAGAGTAGCAGCGGAACAAGATGAGTTTGTATTGCACCTTTTTGTTTCTCTCACTCACCCCCTCACTTAAAGGCAGGGTTAGTCATTTTCTCCAGATCCACTTTTTTAAGATTTTGGTTAAAATTGTCTTTAGGTCCTGACAGACATTAATAACTCATGTGCTCTGAAAAAGGAACAAAGAAAATCCGTCATCTGTAGCAGTTGTAAGCCTGTAAAAACTTCGACCAATGTCTGCCAAGAGGTACCAATCTGATGAACCAATCACGCCTCCCTGTCTCCCTGCTCGTTCGGGCCCAAAAATCGGCCTGATGATCTTGTAGTGTGTACCCTGCTTAATACACATTTAAATCTAGAACCTCTTCACAGAATATGTTCATGATGTAGTACAGCACTTCAACAACTAGAGAAAACAGGATTTACAAAATCAAAGCAGCAGAGGTTTAGAAACCTTGATAATAGTTTTGTTCCCACTGAAACACAAAGGAACCTTTTTTACATCTTCTATTAATCTCTTTTGGGACATACTGTATATTTAAAGTGCATGAAACACCTTACTAAAGGAAGAATGTGCGACATGTGACACACAAATAAATCAGAGGTCCAGTCTCTCCTGTGTAAATGTGTCTCTGAGTCATGACTGTCTACAATGAGTGAGAAGCTCGAGTCCCGCTGGCTGTGTTGTTGTCAGAGCCGTGTTTACATGGACGAGACGGCCGGCTCCTCCCCTTGTGTATAAAAGCTGTTTTAGTCAAGGACTAGAGAGAAGAAGAAGAACATACTCACTGATTATTTGGATGTTACGTAAGAGTTTTTAGATCACGCTCATTCTGTGGGAATTTACATGCAATGTGAAGCTACGAGCTAACTAAAGAGCGCTAACATTAGCATGCTAACACAACAATGCAGGACACAGGAGATTGCAGCTCGAGCAGAGGAGAGTTTTGTCGGCCCCTTGCGCTTCATGGTGCGTTCTGATTGATAACTCCTTCTTGTGAACGCGAGTGGAGGGGGGTTGGAGGTGTGTCTCTGGAGGAGAGTGGAGGCTTCAGTATGGAGGAGGTGTGGCCAAACAGCAGTTTGTTTTAGTTTCATGCTGGAGCTCAAGGGCGACATCTACTGGATCAAAAAGTCACACGTTCTTCCTTTAAAGCTGTGTGACTCTTCACTGATGAAATGATGTGATCGCTGCACTTTTACATCATGTCTGTCGCATCATAAAGATTCCTGTTCGAGACTTGATTTGTTTGAAACCCAAAAATACCTATGCAAGGATTTCAAAATAACCTGCTCTGTTTCTTCCTGATCATTAAATCATAATGAGTAAATGTATATTTAGCAGATCTCATTAGCCGACCTCTGCCTGTTTCTTTGTGTTGACACTGAGAGCAGAGAAGAGCTGGAAGAGTTCCTCCAGCGTTCTGCAGCTAAATAAAAACTCAGTAGTGTCTTTGTTATTTCACTGCCGAGGCTGATTGTAC
Organism: Tautogolabrus adspersus; assembly: GCA_020745685.1. Classification (NCBI taxonomy): domain Eukaryota; kingdom Metazoa; phylum Chordata; class Actinopteri; order Labriformes; family Labridae; genus Tautogolabrus; species Tautogolabrus adspersus. Next base: position 1,103,604 of record CM036555.1, read on the forward strand.
CTGAGAGAGTCAACAGTTAGTGTAAAGTAGCCGAGTGTGTCCAAATTAACGTGGCGTGCAGCTCTCTAATATCACCTCAGAGGAGACAGACTCCCTCCTCTGCGGTGATATTACAGCCTGTCTGCTTTATTCAACGGTTATTTTAGCGCTCAGTCATATTTCTGCAGTGTTGTTAGAGAATGATTTTATTTATGCGACACTCGAGCTGTGATTTGTCCCGGTGCAGACGGTTATCTGTTTTCTGCTCATCACAATGCAATAAAGATGAGAGTAATAACACAGACCTTATTAACAAAGACTAAAATGATAAACAAAAACATAAAGCATCTTTTCCTCTCAGAGTCGGTGTCCTCGTTACTCTGGATAATTCCTTTTTCATTGAGGGGGAGGTTGTGACTCTACATGAAAATGATCGAGTAAAAGCCGAATCATTTCTTCTTTTGTTTTCAAAAAAGCTCTGCGTCAGACGACAACATTTTGATAACACCTCTGTGCAAATGAATCAACAAAAACGACTAAATACGCTGTCGTTTACATGCCAGGCCAGTAGTTGGCGTTGTGATGCATTGAAACAACATGTGCACACATTCTTCCCTCTGCAGAGTGGTGAGGTGCAAACATACAAAAAATGGTAAACGCATGAACGTTTGTGAGGACGGACGATGTCTACCAATTTCCACGGAGTCCTTACATGCTGCATACCGTCAGTGCCACGGTTTTGCTTCGTCAGACGGTGTTGGCTCTGCCCCACAGGGTCCCTTTCTGGAGCGTGAGCGCAGCCATGAGCAGCTGTACACACCACAGGAAAACTACAAGATCTCAGAGAACTACAAGATCACAGGAGAACTACAAGATCACAGGAGAACTACAAGATCACATGAGAACTACAAGATCACAGAAAACTACAAGATCACAGGAGAACTACAAGATCACAGGAGAACTACAAGATCACAGAGAACTACAAGATCTCAGGAGAACTACAAGACCACAGGAGAACTACAAGATCACATGAGAACTACAAGATCACAGGAGAACTACAAGACCACAGGAGAACTACAAGATCACATGAGAACTACAAGATCACATGAGAACTACAAGATCACAGAGAACTACAAGATCACAGAAAACTACAAGATCACAGGAGAACTACAAGATCACAGGAGAACTACAAGATCACAGAGAACTTCAAGATCACAGGAGAACTACAAGATCACAGAGAACTTCAAGATCTCAGGAGAACTACAAGATCACAGGAGAACTACAAGACCACAGGAGAACTACAAGATCACATGAGAACTACAAGATCACATGAGAACTACAAGATCACAGAGAACTGCAAGATCACAGAGAACTACAAGATCACAGAGAACTACAAGATCTCAGGAGAACTACAAGATCACAGGAGAACTACAAGATCACAGAGAACTACAAGATCTCAGGAGAACTACAAGATCACATGAGAACTACAAGATCACAGGAGAACTACAAGATCACAGGAGAACTACAAGATCACAGAGAACTACAAGATCTCAGGAGAACTACAAGATCACATGAGAACTACAAGATCACATGAGAACTACAAGATCACATGAGAACTACAAGATCACATGAGAACTACAAGATCACAGAGAACTACAAGATCACATGAGAACTACAAGATCAGAGAGAACTACAAGATCACAGGAGAACTACAAGATCACAGAGAACTACAAGATCACAGGAGAACTACAAGATCACGCAGAAATTGCGTTGTCTTTCTGAGGATGATTTGTTGTTCATTTGGTTCCTGTTTTGACGTCATGTTGATAAAGTGATGGAACATACGATCATGAATCCGTATATTGTGTTTTATTTTGAAATTGAGGGGTTTCTCTGTGCGTGTTCTTGTATGACTTCCTGTCCAGGTCGATCTTTTCTGTCCAGCTTGACGCGTGTTAGCAGCGTGCTCGGTCGAAATTAGACTCGCAGCGTATTTGACACAGAGCAGAGCGTAGTGGCGCTGCTTGCAGGCTTCGGAGACGGACTGCGGTGCTCGCTGTGGAAACACAATCATATGCTGACGGACCGTGTTTGTGCCGCGCACTAAAAGAGACTGATATCATGTCAGAATTTTAGTACCATGTTAGGCGTTTGTCTTGTGTTAGGTGAATTTCTCTCCAAACACAAAGTCATGATATTTTCTATTCCTGAATTGTATTTTTTTAAGGAGTAGAAGTAGAGAAATGAAACTTCGGCTTCATGTTGAGTATTCTGTGTGTTTCCTGCCCGGTGCCCTCTTAACGACGCCCCTGTGAGGTGAGAACAGAGACGGGTGGGACTCGGGGAGACATGAAGCGATGGGGTTTCAGCTGTCCTCTTCCTCTTTCTCTGTGTTCTGCCTCCTCGCTGCGCCTGACAGCAGACAGGAAATTAAAATCAGGCCTGGGAAATAGATCGGATATCAGGTGGGCACGAAGCTGAGCAGATAAAGGGCGAGAGAGAGAGAGAGAGAGAGAGAGAGAGAGAGAAATATATCATGGAGCAGAACTTCAGCACAGATCAGTCGTTGGCTTCATTCATAACAGAGAATGTGAGTCTCATCCAGCGCCTGCCACAGAAACACAGAGCTAATGGTCTCTTTAATGAGCTCCACCTTTATGCATTAGTGTTGGCTGCCGGCCGCCGAGCTGCTGGGAAAGATGCATCGCCGATGTGACTCGGCTCAATACAGTCCTATACGTCCCTCCTGAAGACGCACCTGGTTACAATGTGTGTGTGTGTGTGTGTGTGTGTGTGTGTGTGTGTGGGGGGGGGTGTGATCCCACATAATAAAGAACATGAAGAAACACGCATGAAAATAATCAATATGTGAAACAATCCAGTTATAGAACAAGTAAATAAGCTGATGAAGATTTGTGTCAGGGTCATGTTCTCTGCACAACCAATGGCTGTGTCTGAAATCACTCACTATATGGTGAACACGCCATTCTGTAGTGGCGTCCGAACTCTGAGTGAGCATCACCCTATATAATGCACTCATTGTATCCCACAATGCATTGTGAAAAGTAGTGTGCAACAGATGGTCACTGTCCATGCAATACATACCATCACTCCCATGATTCCCCGCCAGCATCGACGTCATCTTTTGTTATTGTTTTCATTGATTGCCCCCTGGTGGTGGCGTTTAAACCAACGAGCAGCGGGGCGGCAGGTATTCACATTATGAACATACATGACAGGTTAAAGGTCAAAGTCATGTTAAGCTGCACGGCAGGAACAACTTAACCACCTTTAAAGATGCTCCTGACTTAATGCACTCCTCTCTATAAATCACAGGTGTGTGCAAACCTCTGTGATCCTGCAGATCTCCTCCTGTGTGTACAAGCTGTGCGCTCACTCTGTTTGTAAAAGGAGCCAGAAGGAGTGCAGCAGTGCCAACATGATGTTTATTGAGGCCGGGGGCTACGGGTGGCTGTTCTGCAGTTACTCTCACAAATAAACAGAAGTTGTGTACATACAGTGTGACTGTGTGCAAACAGGCCGACGAGGAATATGAGAGCAGGTGGCAGCACAAATATTAACAGATACGAAACAAGAGCAGGGAGACTCATCCGGAGCGCAAAATGTGCCGTAAACACCAAACAATGAGGCGACAGACGCCGATGATCGTCTGTGGGTTGATCGCTACGAGCAACACTTTCACATCTGATCATTGTTAGATTATAAATATGGATCATATGTACACGTATAGGTCTGCTCTGCTCGTGAACGTAACAGAGTCAGCAACATTACTGAACAAACAGGGATGCAGCTTCTTCTATTGTAACAACGTATGAGTCGATATCTGCCTGTTTGTGAGTGGATATAAAACAGATGTGAGATATAGTCTAAAACAAATGTTGCATACATTTAAAAAAAGACCTTCTCCAAATAAGTGACTAAACTTCTCAGTCTATTCTTCTCAGAATCGAAAGCATTTTACTCGGTCTTGTCTCGGTCTCAGACCAGGCGGACTCTGGATTCTAAATGAAGACCGGTCAAGACCACCACTGATCGGCTATTTGTCCACGTCATCACTGTGATTAGAAGGAAAACGCCTCTTTCTAGAAAAACAAATAACTTCAATTCATTCATAGTTTGATTTTTATCCCCTGGTGACTCAGTCTTGTCTCAGTCTCGTCCTGCCTTGGTCTTGGTCTTGTCTTGGTCTTGGAGCACTCTGGTCTCAGGTATGTCTTGGTCTTGGTTACTGTGGTCTTGACTACAACACTACCACACTCGCATAGGCCCGAAATACACACACATGCACAAACAGGACCTGTGGACATGCATTAGTGGAGAGATGAGTGGGGCTGCCTCACACCGCTACGCAGGGAGCGCTCCAGACCTGTTGGAGGTTCAGTGCATTGCTCAAGGGCACCTTGGCAGTACTCAGGAAGTGATCTGGCACCTCTCCGTCCACCAGCACACTTGAACCGGCGACCCTCCGGTTCCCAACCCGAGTCCGTACAGACGCCTCATATGCCTCAGTCTATGATTTACGCAGCCCCCAAAGAATCAGGTAAGGAAAAAAAAGGCAGTTTGTAAGTCCATACGCTCGGTGCTTGAGTTAACGCCGTGCCTGAGTGTGACTGTGGAGGTTCGGGCCCATAACTCTCTCCCTTTTTTCTGAACGTGACAAATTCCGGTTTATTTCTAATGTTTTGCAGTTAAGATTTACAATCACAATAATACATTTGTTTGGATGCATCTCGATGCTTTACGTTGGATGCTGTGATGTGATAGGCTTTATGAAATCAAATGAATTCTTCAACGTTTTCTCCTGTTTTGAGGAATGCATTTGAGTCCCCTCTTCATCGTCTCCCTGTGTGTTTCAATGATGAAGTCAGATACAGTGAGCTGTTTATCAGTTTTGCTTTCTTGGTCACCAAAGAAAACTGTACATTAGTTTAGCTGCTGCTGCTGCTCTGAATTATCACCTGCAATAAAATGAGACCGGTGGCGTGGAGCAGCAGGCACGGTTATGGAGAAGGGGAAGGTGTTTGTCAGACGGCAGCAGAGAGGATATTAACTCCAGCGCCTGCCGTCTCAGGGACATTTTATTGTTAATCTGATCTGCTCTGAAGTTTTTCTCACCTCAGCTCCTGGAGGCAGATTTCAGCTGCAGCAGTAAACGTAAAGTCTGCCAGCAGCAGCAGCATGTTTTACGAGGCCGGTGGGTTGTAAAGAGAGCCACACCTACCAGGATGGATCTCATTAACGGAGGAAAACTGTGTGAAAGTTACACAACGATGCAGCCTGTTGGGCCACGATAATAATCTGTGTGTAGCAGATTCCAGGAATCGAGCCAACTACTCCCTAATTTACTACCTCTGCTCACATGATCCCAACGCAGACTGGTTTAACCTCTACATGCACTTGAGTTCTCACCGGGCAGCTTCTCCGTGGGAAACAGGCTCCTGCATGTTTACCTCTGTTTGAATCGAGGCACACACACCACTGCATGCTCTATCTCTCCTCCTCCTGTGTGCAGCTCGCCCCGGCCACAGCAGAGCGGGCTGATGGGCTGTAATGTAATCAGTTCTGTGTTAAATCACAGCTCCTTCTCCTCTCTCTTCACTGACCGTCTAATTAGCAGCAGAGCTCTTCACCTTCGCTGCTGCATGCTCATTGGTTAGTGCACTGATGATGATGATGATGATGATGAAGGCAGAGAGGAAAGGTCCTCAGAGATTCACTGTGGAGTAAAAGGAATGGCTTCCATAGCACTTAATTTTACACCCAGCATTAAAGAAACAAGCTGTTTTGATCTCTAGTTTTTATAAGATAACTTTATTAACAGTGCACTGACAGACACCTTCACACGGAGAAACATGGGGGTCCAGCAGCTGAGCTCTGACAGCCTGTAGGTCGACTCTCAGATCAGGAGCACGCCGTGCTTGGCGTCGCAACAGAACCACGCTGGTAAATTTTTTACGCCTCCTGCTTTGCTGATCAGGAGCGGGCACTTCTCAATATTTCAGCCCTCACAGAGCAGGAGGAGCTGCAAGTGTCAGTGAGCGTTTTAAAGGGACCGTCAGGAAACACGACTTTAAAATACAACACTTCAAACGCCTCTGTAACACGTTTTTTAAATGAATCCAAACCAGGGAGCTGTCTTTTTAAGTCAAGGGAAACCCTGTTAATAGTTTTGTTGTCTCAGTTTAGAAACGGGTTTTATATCTGCCCATCTTCTATGAGATTTTACAAAATGTCTGCAAAATGTGCATGAATTGATTTACTGCTGAAGAAAAGATAGAGCTGAATGATATTGGGGAAGAACCGATACTGTGATATTTTGTCTTTCTGCAATATATGTTGCAATCAAACAATTATACTTTTTTATTTTTTGGGTCTTGCTGCCATTTTCCACATAGTCCGTGTGCGCCGAGGTCCGTCAGTGACTTTAGCTACATCTTGAGTCATTACTCCTGTTTACTCATCACTCAACATGTTGTTTGCACGTTTTTCTCTTTATTCCCGCGTGAACTTGGAGGTCTCGTGTGAACTTGGAGGTCTCGTGTGATCTTGGAGGTCTCGTGTGATCTTGGAGGTCTCGTGTGATCTTGGAGGTCTCGTGTGATCTTGGAGGTCTCGTGTGAACTTGGAGGTCTTGTGTGATCTTGGAGTTCTCCTGTGATGTGTTACAGCTGCTCATGCCTGCGCTCACGCTCCAGAAACAGACCGGGGGGGGGGGGGGGGGGGCATGGCAGCGCCAGTTGAAGTGACACGTTTCATGGTAAACTTGTCAAATAGACTTTTGGCTTGTTATTGTGATGATCATTTATGATTAGCGAAAGCTGCCTGTGACTCACCCGACACATCACCGTGTGCGCTTCAGGTGTAGCTGCCAAAGGTAAACAATCAGACCGTTAAGGTCTGTAGATTTGAATACTACTTTAAATGCGCCTTGCATTGCCTCGGCCGTCATGCCGGGGTCGTCTATGTGACGGCAGCAGCGTCTCCTGTATGATTATATTTAACAAGCAGAGACACTCTGCATATACAGCGGTCCGTTCTTTGACCACTGATGATGTCAGACACTTTTAGTGTGAATAAGTCATGGAAACGAGGAAAGTGGCAGCATGACGTGACGTGCCTCGGGTCACATGTCTATTGTACACGCCCACATCCTGAATGAAATGTTAAAACGTATCGATCAGGCCTGTTTGAATATTATCGTCATGATTGAACAACCACAAACATCGAAACTCTTCACGACCTCGCCATTCAGGCAAACGCTTCCTCATGATGATGAACATGTGGAAAATGGTTGGTAGCCATGGAAACCATTCACTTTTTATTAGTTTTTATAAACTGTGGAGAGATAGGGACACAAACACACTCCGGTCCTCTCCTGGAGACAAACACACAGAAGAAGACTTCCCACTGTTTGTCTCGGTTGGCCCGGAGCTTGTTTTGCTGCTTGTGTTCGTCTCCTCTTTCACTCGTCTCTCTCCCTTTTTAAAAGTTTTCTCTCTCTTTCTTACCCGACCATGTTCTCCTCTCACCTCCATCTCTCTTCCTACTCCTGTACTTCCTTCTTGATCTCATCCTCTCTCTCTCTCTCTCTCTCTGTGTCCTCTCAGAGTCTCCTGCAGCCTCTCCTCCTCTCGGGGGGGGGGGGGGGGGGGCTAGACTCCTGCTTTCATCTGCAGGCTCTCCTGCAGAGCTCAAAGCCTGACTGGGAGCTCTCTCTCTCTCTCTCTCTCTCTCTTTATCTCTCTCTCTCTCCTGGGTGCAGAGCGACACAAAGCGCCTGTGGACATGCTGCTGTGAGGAGGGAGAAGTGTAGAGCTCAGCAGGGAGCCTGGCTGCTCTGAATGCCGAGGTGGACATGTTGGAGCTCCACACTTTAGACTGCCTACTTGTTTTGATTTCACACTGAGAGACTTTGATGGTGCGCTGGATATCACTGTCCCCTCACAGCAAGAAGGGTCCCGGTTTAAACCTGCTGGTCAACTAGCTGTGATTGACTGGCCACCTGTCCAGGTTGTCCCTCCCTCCTGTCCTCAGGCCCCCCTCCACCATCTCAAGGTTCCCTCCTCTGTATATTAACCATAAATCGTGGACCCAAGCTGCTGTCAAAAACACGATCGTTTTAAAGTTGTTTCGTAGGGAAAGATCCTTAAAAAGCACCAAAGACTCGTCATCATATTCTCGTCAGATAAAGTGATTATAATGGAACTCCCTCACAGATGTTTGAGCTCCATCATGAATGAAGAATGATTTCTATTCATTCACAAACCCACTCGACTGTCATCAAAGCTCCAGCTGCCCACGCTCTCATTGATATCAGTATTATGTTCTTTATCACAGACACATTAAAACTCATCGCAGATACAGCGGTCCTCTTTATGTGACGCATAAACGAGAGATTACAGCCATTAAAACACCGTCCTCTCTGCATGTCCTTCTGGAACTCAGAGCAAGAGACGTGCAGAAATTACACCCAAAAAATATGTTGTATTTGATGAGATGATAAACTCTGCTTGGTGATTTCAGGGTGACCTCCAGCAGCCGAGTGCTCTCACGAGTCCTCTTTACAATCACTCAGTCGTCCTCTCTGCCAGGTGAGCCTCAGTGGTCCTGTCTGCCTGTTTTACCCTCACCTGTCCTCGAACTGCTTTAAAGTCCAAGATCCCTCACGTGGCCTTGAACCCTGGCAGCCTTACAGCATTGGACTTCATGGTCTGAAAGTACATCAAGACCCTTTACATAAAAGAAGAGGCCTGCATTCACTGTCTTTATTTGACGGCTTTGTATAGCGGCCCAAATGTGTTTCTAGCAAAGTGCCAAAAACTGCAGTTCCTTTACTGACCACTTGAGGCTAGCTCCAAAAGTGTATAAATCCCACAGATTGTAATTAAACATGGATGAAGCCTGAATGACGTCACCCATTGGTTACTGAATGATGGCGGTAACTGTGCAGGTTTAACCTCTTGACAAACAGCTAAATCTACTCCGAGCTCCCGCTGAATGTCTGAGCTCCTCCCCTTCTCTCTAAGGCTGAGCCCAGACACCCTCCAGAGGAAGCTCATTTCGGACGCTTGTATCCACGATCTTATTCTTTCGGTCACTAACCAAAGCTCATGACCACAGGTGAGGGTTGGGACGAAAATTTGCCGGTAAATTGAGAGCTTTGCCTTCAGGCTCAGCTCCCTAGTCACGGTAAAACGCCTGCATTACTGCTGATGCTGCACCTATTCATCTGTCAATCTCACAGTCCATCTGACCCTCACTGTGAAGACCCTGAGATACTTAAACTCCTTCACTTGGGGCAAAGACTCGCTCCCGACACGGAGGGAGCAATCCGCTGTTTTCCAGCAGAGAACCAGTCACATCAGATCATTATTTATTTATATGTTAGCAACAAGTAGCTGCTGTCTGCGGCTGTGAGATCCATACCTGGCTTGTTAGCTTGTTGGCTTGTTAGCTTGTTAGCTTGTTAACTTGTTGTCTTGTTCAGAGTTTGTGATACTTTGGTCGTACATGATCAGAATCAGGACAGTTTCTGGCGTTTCTGCAGAGAGGTCAAACAACTTGTTCAGATGTTTCTACAGACAGTTTTAAAATACAGTTTTTACCAGTGTGTGTGTTTGGCGTTGAAGGAGTCCTGGGTGGACCAATATGTTTTATTGTCAGAGGCATTTTAACGTCTCTAGAGTCAGAAATCAGACGTATGGGAAACATCCGATCACTCAACAGTCAAATAAGAGCAAATAAAGTCCTTAACTTTAGTGACTGAATCCTCCAGACGTGAGTAAATACACTAAGGTGTGATTTATCACCTCCCTCTATCACCTCCCTCCATCACCTCCCTCCATCACCTCCTTCCTCCCCTCCTTCTTCCCCCTGTCGTGAAGATTGCAAGGGTTAGGTGAGGAAACATCGAGCAGTGAGGCAGCTGAGAATAAAACAGCAGCAACATATTCATTACTCACTGCTGAGGAGGCTGGTAATTAAGAGGAGGAGAGGAGGAATCATAGAGAGGAGGAAGAGGGCGGAATGAGGGGATGTGGGAAGAAAAAAAAAGGAGAAGAAAGAGGAGTGTTAGAATTGGAAGAAGGAGAGTTGAGTCATTCTGTAACCTCAGGATACACGAGCTGACATGGAGATTGGTCTCTATGCATTCTGAATCAGCAGACGGAGAGAATAATTTGAAGGCAGCTTGAGAGGCAGAAAGAGATTTACTCCGAAGGAGAGAGCTGAATGCAGAGAGGAAACCCTGTGGATACGAGTCAGTGTGAAGACTTGAAAGGAAACTTTCATGTCATTGTTGTCGCTGTTTTGTCAGTTATGAATCTTAACTGTGTTTGAAGAGGACAATATGTGAAGCTACACCCAACACCGGCTGTAAAAAATGAGAATTTTCTGCTAATAGTCGAGTTCAAACGAGAGCGGGTCTCAGACACGAGGAAAAAAAGTTATTTCTTGTGGAACAGTGATGGACCCTTGCAAAGGTTTGGATACTTTTCAGTTTCTCCTCAAGTTTTAGAATACAATGCTCACTTCCTGAAACTCAAAAAAAAGTTTAATCAATGAGGATAGAGTCTGAAAAAGGGGAATTATTCTTCCAAAGTCTCGATACATGACGAGAAACTTGACGAGAACACAGCTGCTAACTTCACTCAATGTTTGGACTATGGCGATGTTGACACTCATCGACTATCCTCTGATATCAGTGTTTATCCTCCGCCACAGACAGAGACGGACAATACTCCAGGTTTTAAAAATGGGTGACGTCACACATTACTCGGGTTAACAATGAAGGATTTTCAGGTGATAGCTGATTGGTTCCTGGGTTTATATTCAACAGCACAACTCGTTGATAGAGATTTGGAAGATGCATACTCTATAGGCTTTGGGGTTTAGTTCATCAAATACAACGCAACATGGACTTTGAGCTTCGGCAATTTTACAAACTAGCAAATGCAGTGTAATAATTGGTATCCTTATAAGGCCATTGGACATAGCAACACATTAGGGCTGTCACTTCTTATTCTAAATGTGCACACTTATCTGAACCTGAGGGAGAAAGTGTACATTCAAACTGTAAAGAACCGTTCAAAGTCAAATATATTCAGTCTATCATCAGGCCGTCTGTAGTAGTTTGCAATTTGATCCAGCAGAGGGCGCTCTCATCGTAACAAGAACAATGCATGCCCTCTCGACCTCAGGAAATGAAGACAGTAATGTTGTGGCAAAAGCAACGGGGGCACGATTCAGGAGATCCATTATCTAAATGAGGGAGACTCGTCTCTGCAGACAGCAGTCCACTGATTGGTGGAGAGACACAGGGTCGCTACAAACCTGCAACTCTCCAAGCTGGCTCGCAAATATTTGTGTGTACCAGGAACGTCTGTTCTCAACAGCAGGTAATATTGTGTCTGCTATTTTGTCCCTTCAGGCTCACTGTAGATAGTCGTCCTCAGTGTCTCCCTGTAGTCACAATGATGGTAAAGAAGGACACTGCTGCATCTTTGAATGTCTCATTTCACTTTAACAAACGAATTACAATCAAAAAATGAAACGTGTGACAGCCCTGCAGTCTTTCTAACAGAAGACTTAGACCAGTCCTGAGTATGCCAGTATGGTAGATTTATATTTTACTGGTATACCGATTCCTCCCATGGCAGTCCTCTATTTTTACATGAATTTTTTTTAAAGTAATTGTTTGAGTCTTTCTGCCTTTATTAAATCGGACCGCTGCAAAGAGACAGGAAGTGTTGGGAGAAGAGAGAGGGGGATGATTTGCAGCAAAGGGCCGAGGTCGTATTCAAACCCACGGCAGCAGCAACAAGGACTATAGCCTGTGTACATGTGGCATTCAACATAACCGCTAGGCTATCGGCGCCCCCTATCTCTGCATGACTGTGTGAAGGAGAGACTGTGACATGTAAAGCTTTGAGTGGTTTAAAGACAGGTGCAATAAAAGTGGAGTTAATTTACCAGCAGCAGGTGATGCTGTCCTGCTGACTTTCAAAAAAGAAAACTATAAATTGAAACACATTAGCTTGAAATTCAGCTGACTGATACAGAACAGCAGGAAAGAGTTCATGTTCACGGTTCTATATATTTTAATTTTGCTGCTATTTCACAAACTGCAGTTTCAGAGTGTTGGTTTAGTGCCAGCAGTGGGCTGATATTAATCTTGTTTCTGTGCATTAGATTTGGAAGAAGGAACCGGAAGGTGATTAGCTGAATTTATGACAGTGCTGCATGGAGGAAAAACTAACCAGTGCTCTCTAAAATTTGAAAATCTGTCCACATGTCTGAGGCTCATGCATTCATGTTTCCCAGATTCAGTCTAACTTCAGTTTCAAACTCACTGCAGCGCCGCTACAGAACAGGAGAGTAGCAGCTATAAACCCAGGACCTTAATGCTCGCTGTTCTGAGTGTGACTTTCACCTGATTGGTTGCACTGCAGACAGAGGAGTTACTCATTGTGACAGCTGCTAATGGAGCTCTAACGCTGCCTCTGTTTTATGGAGATGATGTTGGAAATCCTGAATGCTCCTGCTGAAGTCTGCAAGATGAAGGAAATCATCCGACAGCCTGACATCCTCCTGCGATGTGTCGGCACACATTAAAGTCGTTCTGTGTGTGTGTGTGTGTGTGCGTGTGCGTGCGCGCGTGTGCGCGTGTGCGTGCGTGCGTGCGTGTGTCCTGCGAACTTTCTCTCTCTCCGCCCTGAGATGAACACACACTCCTGATGTATTCGGCTCTTCAAAGAGCCTCATTTGTTTGAAGTGAAATGCTCAGCTTTTTATTTTTTCCCCCTCTCCACTCATAGTATCTAATTCCATTAATGGCTGAGGGTGCACCTTCCTCTGCAACAGATTAAAAGAATGTTTCACAAGAAGTGAACAAGACTAATCACTGCTGTGTCACCGTAATGAAGAGCACAGGGACGCAGTTTGGAAGGAGAGATGACGGACAGAGGCCTCTCACGGGCGAGATGAGAGTGAAGACGGGGATGATGAGTTAGTGTTTTATGGTGCAGATATTTTCTCCCTTTCCTGCTGCTGTTTTTAAATCTTCTTCTCTCCTATTTGCATCACTCGGTGGTCTAATAAACTTCATGTGAGAGGAATGTGATGTGTGTGTGTCTGTGTTTGTGTGTGTGTTCCTAACTTCTGATTACTGGTTTGGAGAGGCCTCCTAAGTCTTGTACCTACATTAACATGCATATCACAACATTAGCGATGGATCCGCTTGGCCCTTAATCTGCAGCATTTCAGAGACAAGCAAGGCCAAAAACAGGAAGTGGCCGAAAAAATCTCAAAGCAAACTTTTAAATTAAAAAGGACTTTAAGATCGAACATGATCGAACATTTTTTTTACATTTTTCTTTTCTTTTTATTTTAAATGTTCGAAATAAACTAAACTAAACTAAAACTAAATATTTATGGACCAGATTAACTAGTGTTGGTACTTGGCAGTGTCTCTGGAGAACTACAAGATCACAGGAGAACTACAAGATCACAGGAGAACTACAAGATCACAGGAGAACTACAAGATCACAGGAGAACTACAAGATCACAGGAGAACTACAAGATCACAGGAGAACTACAAGATCACAGAACTACAAGATCACAGGAGAACTACAGGATCACAGGAGAACTACAAGATCACAGGAGAACTACAAGATCACGCGGGAATAAAGAGAAGAACGTGCAAACAACATGTTGCTTTGTCTTTCTGAGAAAGATTTGTTGTTCATTCTGTTTCGACGTCATGTTGATAAAGTGATGGAATATACGATCAGGAGTCTGGATGTTGTGTTTTATTTATTGACCAGATGCTCTATGCATTTCCTTGTCTGACTTCCTGTCCGGGCTGTTCTATTCTCTCCAGCTTGACACGTTTGCAGCGTACTCTGTCGAATATAGACTTGCAGCGTAGTGGCGCTGCTGGCACACCCTGGAGACGGACCGCGGCGCTCGTTAGTGCACAGATTGAGGTGCAACGCCTCATGTTTAGACACTTTGCAGTTTACACTCAGCCTCAGTTAGAACATTTCCTTTATTGTTATGATAAAATGCATGTAAATATGTGTGGTTATGTTTCTGACATGTGGCACAGTGATGTTTTTTTAAAAGCCTGGGTCGTTGAAACACCAAAGAGCTGATTCCAGAGAAATGGAGGGATGGGGGGGACACACTTTAGAGAGATGAAGCAGCAGCAGAGACATTGGGAATGAATGGTCCACCATTCAAAGACAGAGAGAGAATACAGAGTGTGCAGAGACAGCAGGTATTCATGACTTTCACTCAGCTGATTCTGGTTTCTGTATTAGCCCTGACTGAGCGTTGACATTTGACCTTTTAACCTGGTTGAACAGAGCAGGTTGAAACCAGTCTGCTTTAAATCTTCTCATCCTGCTGAACAGGATGCGTAAGGAGATGTTCCCGACATGGTGCTGACTCTGACATGTACAGTAAGCACGTTTAAAGCTCAATGCAAACTCAGAGCTTCAGTTGAAGTAAGATTTCCCTCCGTGCCAAAGTCATTACACCAACTGTTGTCAACAACACAAATATGAAATACTCCTATCACAGCTTAGGTCGTGTGTTCTTCTCCAAAACAAACCTTCTTCACCATTAAGAGAGAGACATGTCATGAACAGTGAATTTCAGTCAGCGCTGACGATGGTGTGTCCGTCTCCACCAGGAGGCGTGTAATCTCCATCTGCTGAGGATTTCACTCCTTCAAGAAGCCGCAGCCTCGTGCTTTTCAAATCAACAAGCTAATAGGAGAGCTGTCCTACTGAGACGACATCACATTCAAGTGTGAAGTTATTCCAAACGACATTCACACGAGGGCTGCCCGAGCAGATTCAGTTTGTACTCTTGAATTCCACTCTCTGCCATCTTTGCATCATCGTGCACGGCAAAAAACTTCTTTTTAAACGCACCGCTCTCTGGAATTTTGTGTTTGCTGCCTCAGCCTGCTTGCCTGTATTCTTGTGTCTGCATTTGGGTCCAGTTTCCCTGTCACCTACAGCTTACGACAGGTTTGGGTTTGCAGTGGCTTTAAAAGAGGTTTTTGTCTCTATCATCTGGTCATAGATGTGGCTTTATAGCTTTATAGGGCTGCATATTGATCAGCCAGAGCTTTAAGACCACCCTCTCACTAACGAGAAGGCCGAGTGTCCACAGGTTCAGGCTCGACTTTAACTTGTTGTACAGAAAGAAAGGCAGAGTGCATATTTCTCTGCACACAGCAGCAGTGCAGAGATGTGGCAGATGAAAAAAGATGACTCGACATGACATGAAAACTTGAATTTGGCCTCCACAGATAAAAAGAGAGAAAGCAAAAGTGGGAGCGAGGGTCACTGCGGATAAAACCTCAGAGGAGATGAAGCAAAGGACGGAGGGGAGAGAGTGAATATTGGTGATGTAAGCATGAGAAGAAAGGAGGAGGATTAAGGTTTTCAGTTCACTCAATGAGAAGAAGCACAGCGAGAAAGTCAAGAGGCTCCTTCACATGAAGACGGCGAGCTGCCATTCATCGCCCTCCTCACTCTGACACCGTGAGAATTACCGACTTGGCAGCGGATGATAAGGGAGCCGGGATAACAGGTCGGGCTGACACTGAGACACGACACGTCCTGCAGAGGGGAGCAATCATATCTGTGGAATGTAGCAGAATAATAACAGCCGACCGAGCACCGGAAGTCACTCTCACTTTCTCCCATAAAAAGAGAGAGCGCACTGGGAGGTTTGAAAGCGGGCTGTAATCCAGCTGTAGAGGCAGATTAGGAGGCGATGTGCTCCCAGCGTCACGATGCAGCTCAGACTCCAGACTCTCCGCTCGCTGCACCTTATTTTAAAAAGCACTAGATCACACCTGACATATTCCATTTGTAATAAATCATTAGTCATTCAGCAGAGCGGCAGAGAGCCAGGGAGAGGTTCGTGGGATTTAAGCAGCCAGACTGCAGACGAACTAAGAAGTACACTCAGACTTTACAGCCTGCTCGACTGGAGCAATTAAGTCTGAACGGATGCACAAAAGGATCGTTACCGCTTGTTTGAAATAAGACTACAGTCCAAAGATTGTGTTTGTCACTTTGTGATGTTTTAACAGTCTAAGTGGTGAGTCGAACACACAGAAAGTCCGGCTCAGATCTGTCAGGTTTACTCTTCAACAGCTCACTTAAAAAAGATTGGAATAAACCTAAATTGCACACTGCACATGTTTGGAATCATGCCATGTTAAACGGAGAGATTAATAATGATTTTATTTCCTGGCATTCTTTCGTAACCTGGCACCTACATCACAGGTCCCTCTGGAGTTGCGTTAAACCTGCTCTTCCACTCGTGTGCTGACATGTGGCCTCGTTCTCTCTGTTCATTGCATGTTAGGTAAACCCCGGGGAAATTAAAGAAACACATCAGTAAACACAGGAGTGCAATACGCACAAATGACTGTGTCTTCCCTGTGAACCTTATTTCCACAAAGCTCGATTTTTCTTCCTCACGATGGAACATTTGGAGCGTTTCATATCATCACTGGACAGAAACTGTCTGTGAGGTCTGAAGAAGAGTCACTGCTCCGTGTCATTTAATTCATCCACTTCTAATTGGATCATTGGATACTTCTATTAGATTGTTACTTGATGTTTGAGATGGTTTCTGAGACGGGATTTGAAGATGGAGAGAGAGTCGATGTTACAGATGTCTGGTGGGAGGGAGTTCCAGAGGCAAAAGTGTCTGTTTGTTTGAATATTAAAGGAACTGTACAGTTAGTTTGAATGATGCAAAAAGAGACAGTTTAAAGTTCAAAGACAAACAGGATCGCAGCACGTCTCAAACACATGCACACCGTGTCATCTGGTGGTCGTCCGACACGCTCGGGCACACACACACTTAACACTTTCACCATCTAATTACATCTCTAGGTGTTGATATTGATCTGAAGACTGAATCTCTGCTGCTTAGGCGTATCTCCAAATGAGATTGTGTTTCTGCGCTCAGTCAATTAACCTGCAGAGAAGCAGCGAGCGGTTTGCACAGCGAACTTTAGAAACTCCTCGACGTCCTTCATTTATCATTGAGCTCAGTCGTCAAGGTAATCCTCAGAGGCAAATAGAAAAGTTTCCCTGGTGGAAATGAGTGAAGTTTGTAACACCAGATAAAGAACAAAGAAGGTCAAAGAAACTACAACATGGTCAGATTTCTCTCGACTAAATGAGAATGATTAGAGACAGATACAGATGATCCAAACAGACGCAAAGTAAGAGGTTCATGTTTTGTGTCTCATCATTTCAGAAGCTTTACTTTCTGTTTTCCCGCCATGTTTTATCACTCCTGATTAGCTCCTCCAGTTTTCCAAACATGTTTGATATTCACGATTCCAGATCAAACTGCCTCCAAAGGAATACCACAGCAGCCAATGAGACCCTACGGGAGAGCGTCACCAACCGGATGCTGCATGCTTTTACAGCTCACAAACATGGCGGCGAACATAAAGCACCTAATCGTCTTCTCAGCAACGATTTCACCCATATTCTTTGTTTGTTTTCTTGTTTTTGGCGGCAAAACAGAACGCACGCCAGAACAGCCAACTGACGACAACTATCCTCCTCCATATCAGTTTACCTTCTGAAGTCACGTTTCATCACGTGAGTTTCTTTTTTGGGCTTTTTATGCCTTTATTTTAGAGATAGGACAGTGGATAGAGGATAGAGTGGATTACTACAAACAGCAGGTGTGTGGAGAGTTCAGGGTGCAGAGAGAAACAGCAGAGTGCTCACTCACGCACACACACACACACACACACACACACACACACTCACACACACACACACACACACACTCAGCAGTGATTGAGACTTCAGTTCATAAGTGGCGACACCGGGCGTGTTCTCTTGTGTAATAATATCTCTGAAGAAAAAAAGTATAATTGAAGGCAGCATCAAACCCTGAGCCCTGCATCAAAGGTTGGCGGCTCTGGCTCGTGTGTGTGTGTGTGTGTGATCAAACTTAGCAGTGTGTTACATCACTCACATGAATAGAGACACACTCGTCCTGACCTCTCTGAACCTGATGAATGAAGATCTGCTGTCGTCTGTCGCTTTGAAGGCAGAATGAACTGAAAAGATTGGTGCATGATTCAGTTTGAAAGAGGGAAGCCACACATTTCTTCAAAAGCATGAATTAAACAAGTGTGTGTGTGTGCGTGTGTGTGTGTGTGTGTGTGTGTGTGTGTGTGTCTGTGTGTATGTGTGTGTGTGTATGTGCGTCTGTGTGTGTGTCTGTGTGTGTGTGTGTGTGTGTGTGTGTGCGTGTGCGCGTCTGTGTGTGTGTGTGTGTGTGTGTGTGTGTGTGTGTGTGTCTGTCTCTGTGTGTGTGTATGTGTCTGTGTGTGTGTGTGTGTGTGTGTGTGTGTGTGTGTGTGTGTGTATGTGCGTCTGTGTGTGTGTGTGTCTGTGTGTGTGTGTGTGTGTGTGTGTGTCTGTCTGTGTGTGTGTGTGTGTGTAAGTGTGTGTGCGCGTCTGTGTGTGTGTGTGTCTGTCTGTGTGTGTGTGTGTGTGTAAGTGTGTGTGCGCGTCTGTGTGTGTGTGTGTGTTTGCTTTACTCGGCGGCGGAGGTGAGAGGCTGCTGCAGACGAACGACATCTCTGTCTGTTGTTTTCAAAGTCACTTGTTTGGGCTCATTAGCTCAAAAAGCTAATCCCCTCAGAGTGTGTGTGTGTGTTTGTGTGTGTGTGTGTGTGTGTGTGTGTGTGTGTGTGTGTGTGTGTGTGTGTGTGTTGGGGGGGTTCATAACAAAGCAAACACTAAAAAAAGGTGATGAACTGAAGAGCTAGATTCCCTCCGTACCCTCATTAAAGCATCAGCAGACGCTGAGTGAGCAGCCGCTGCCTCGCTCCCTCTCACGAGCTGCACACAATGATGTCATGTCATGCTTTTTATAATCTCCTACGATAGGAACATCGTGGCCAGAGTTTCTGATCAGGGTGGCTCCTCAAACTGTTTGAATGCTTTCTTTGTTTGAAGCTGAACATTACAGGCTGTATTCCCACGGCGGCCATGTTTGTCCTGTGATGTCACGCTCAGAAGAGGAGGCTCAAATGATGTCATCTTGTCTTACCGTTGTCTGTCTTAATGCTATCGGTTTAAGTCACGTTAACTTTGAAAAGCTGAGCTACTGTTTTCATTTCCAAGCTTCCTGATTGATGAGAAAGAAGAAAGATGCTTGGAGACAATGGGCCGATCATGAGTTAAAAAAAACACATTTCATAACCCCTTAGCTGCTGCTAACGTTAGCGTTCAGCCACGTCTTAGTTAACATCGAGGTTTGAGAATCACCGATACAATATGAAGGTGTTTTTTAGGCATTATTTTCTGTTTTGCTTCTGCTTGGAAGGATGTTGGGGGCCTCCCTCATTTCATATCAATCCAACCTCCTGTTGTGTAGGGGGAACCCCACGCCGAGCACCAACTCTGTGGATTGTCATGTCAACGAAACAAGCAAATTGGGAAGCAAGCTGACTGAAGAAGTAAGAACAATGACCGCAGGAAATCAGATTTTACTTACCTCCAGCTCGCTCTGAGAGATGTACAGACCATGTTCACACCACTTCCACGTCTTAAAAGTTTGCTTTTTTCTTTTTGAATTTTCCACTAAAAGTAGTAAGAAATCCTTCTGGCCGTTGTCCTCCATGTTTGTTTCCTCTAAAGTCACGTTTGACGGTGAGAGATTTCGTGAGATTTCCAGAGTTTAGAGTCCGGTTGTTGGTGAATGAATCGGTGTTTGCTGAGCTCTCGTTGCTCTTCACACACAGTAGGAACAAAACTGTTTCATCTTTCATTCTTTGTCCTCACGTGTGGGCTCTCTCCCATTTTACACACCTCAACTCACATCAATGTGAGACAGGCTTTCATCAGGAGCTGTGATATTGAGCTTGAAGATACATTCATGTATTTAAAGGATTGGAGTGAACTGTAAGAGTTTCATGTTATCCTAAGACTCAGCTTGTGTTCTGATGCTCTGCTGAAAAAACTAAACATCTCTCCTTTATTCTGATCGCAGGACGACGACGGGACTTCATGTCTGCTCGAGGTTATTGAGTCGTCTTATTAACCATCATGGTTCAGACACTGCCAGCAGACAGACAGACAGGCAGACAGGCAGACAGACAGACAGACAGACAGACAGACAGACAGACAGACAGACAGACAGACAGACAGACAGACAGACAGACAGACAGACAGACAGACAGACAGGCAGGCAGGCAGGCAGGCAGGCAGGCAGGCAGGCAGGCAGGCAGGCAGGCAGCTGGTTCCTCAGCAGGTTGATATCAGACTGTATTAACTTTGTGTTGACGCCTCCGGTCGGAGAAGATCTCACCCACAAACCCCGTCTCATTGCATAACGTTATGTTGTGCACTCATTGGATATGACGGGGAGTGTGTGTGCCCTCTAAACGTGTGTGTTTGTGTTTGTTCAGGGGGAAACACTGTAATGTTTCAGATTACACATGTACGACCAAGACAGCGTGAGCCAGATTTAAAGCATTTCTAATTCTGCCCCAAACACCAGCTGTTTTTATCAAACACACACAGCCGGCTTCAGTGTCTCTCTCCTCGCTGAACGTGCATTTAAAGGAGCTTTTTGTAGATAACGGGAGGTTAAAATAGATGGATTTTGTATTGCACTGGATTTAGAAGAATCTTGCTTTTTGTGACTGTCAGTTTTGCGGTCTCTTAAAAGTAGGAAAACACAGCAAAGAGGAGATTTACATGAGAAGCCATCCATTATCGGCCGCTTATCCGGGGTAGGGTTGAGTGGCAGCAGACTACCCTCTCCCCAGCAATGTTTTCCAGATCCTCCTGGGGGATCCCAAGGTGTTCCCAGGCCAGATAGGGTATATGAACCCTCCAGCAAACTCTGGGTCTACCCATGGGTCTCCTCCCTGTGTGGCGTGCCCAGAAAACCTCCAAAGGGAGGCGACCAGGAGGCATTCCGATCAGAAGCCTAAACCACCTCAACTGACTCCTTTTGATACGAAGGAGTAGCAGCTCTACTCCGAGCTCCCTCAGGATGTCCGGGCTCCTCACCCTCTCTCTAAGGCTGAGCCCAGACACCCTGGAGCAACAAGAAGACATCCAACCGTCTGACAGCAGTCCGGGAAAAACTCTCTAATGAAAAACATGATTTCATGAATGTATTGATCCGCTCAAATGACTTGACCCCGCAGCTTTCAGTGCTGCTTGTCAACAGGCAAGACAGACAACTGCTCAGGGGCCCCAGACCTGTAGGGGGCCAAGAACAGTTGAGAGCTAAGGGCTGACAAACTTTAAGCCCAAGCAGTGGCTCAAAATGTGCAATATTTGCAATGACAGTAGGACACCTCCCTAAAGGGGCCCCAACAACTTCATGGTGATGAACGTTGGTTTGAGGGGCCCCTGTGAATTTTTGGCCCAGGGCCCCAACAGACTCCAGAATCATCACTGTCTTTTGTTCTGTGTGAACCCAGAGGTCATGTTAGAGGTGGTCTTTAACCAGACACCCGCTGTGCGCCTGTTTGGAGGCTAAAGAACTGAAGCGGTTTGGTTATTTTTAGACATGAAAGGTAGTGGATTAGCTTCAAATGATACTTTATAAGTTTAGTCGAGTTATAAACATGATCTCACTGATGATGTCAGAAACCAAATTAAACTTTGACCTTCGGTCTCATATGGGACTTACCTCTGGTCTCTTCAGGGGGAGTCTCATGTTTCCTTTTGTGCACTGAGTTCACAGTGCGACATACGATAATAGGAAATATGCGTCTCTTTGCACAATATCTATATTTCATAGATTCTTGCTGTATCCCTGAATGTGGTGAGACCAGGTTTCAACACATCACAACAACACAATCTCCTCGCAGCAGAAATATCTCACACTAGGAGAAAAGGTCTCCAGTGTCAGGCTGCCCTGGTAGCAAACCTTGCCGAGCCCTTTGTGAAATGATTGAAGGATTTCTGGTTCAAATGTCAGTACTCTCTGAGCTCTGTCTTTAACAGTAGAGAGACAGGGTGAAGGATACAGGACCTCTGACAATGTGTCAGGTGAACATCGTAGCCCTGAAGAAAATGTTAGCTAACATGCTACAAGTTAAAGTTAAACAGTAACATCTCACCTCCAGTTCTTTCTGAAGTAGAGGGGCAGCTCGTGTTGACCGTCTCCACAATCATTCTGTTTCTCACTGCAGAGCATCACAGCAGGTCGTAGTTTTACATCTGCTCCATGCAGGGCTGTGAGGGTGAAGGAATGTCCACTGCGGTGATCCACGGTGGCTCAATAGCGTGTTAGGTGGTATCATCACACCCCCACCTACCCCCCTCCCCCTCCCCTTTTTACATTTGCTAAAATGGATTTACTCACGCCGCAGAGCAGTGTGTGAGCGGCACCTCAGACAGTAGGCGGAGCCTGTTGGTGAAGCACAGCACCGTCACGTCAGAAAGGTGAGAGCTTAAATCAGACGTGTTTCCTCGTTTCACACGGATCTTTTTGGTGCAGATTTTACAAACTGCATCGTCTAAATCAGCGGGTTTTTATTTTTTCATTTGACTGAAAGATGAAACGTTCACAAAGGGGCGGAGTTACATTTAGTTCAGGAACCAGTGCACTTGCCTTTATTTCCTTCTGAGCATGAAGTGACGTGACTTCACGTGCGGTTGCGACGGTTGCCTCCATGTTGGCTTGTTGATGTCGCAGTAATTCATTTTTGGATAATTCTCTCTCTCTGTGTGTGCCTCTGTCTCTCTACCTCTCTCTCTCTCCCTCTCTCTCTCTCTCTCTCTCTCTCTCTCTCTCTCTCTCTCTCTCTCTCTCTCTCCCTCTCTCTCTCTCTCTCTCTCTCTCTCTCTCTCTGTGTGTGCCTCTGTCTCTCTCCCTCTCTCCCTCTCTCTCTCTATCTCTCTCTCTCTCTCTGTGTGTGTGCCTCTGTCTCTCTCCCTCTCTCTCTCCCTCCCTCTCTCTCTCTCTCTCTCCCTTTCTCTCTCTCTCTCTCTCTCTCTCTGTGTGTGCCTCTGTCTCTCTCCCTCTCTCTCTCTCCCTTTCTCTCTCTCTCTCTCTCTCTCTCTCTCTCTCTCTGTGTGTGCCTCTGTCTCTCTCCCTCTCTCTCTCTCCCTTTCTCTCTCTCTCTCTCTCTCTCTCTCTCTCTGTGTGTGCCTCTGTCTCTCTCTCTCTCTCTCTCCCTCTCTCTCTCTCTCTCAGCTCTGTCGCTCGTCCTGATTGTCTGTAATTGTTTGGCGGCTGCAGCTCTCGGCCCGGGAGACGACATTCAGTGATTTCTGTGTTTCGCCGCTCTTCCTTTGTTTTTCTGTTTGTGGGATGAACTTTGTGAGGTGTTAAAGATAATTGTTGTGCACAGGCGTTTGTGCCTTGTCTGTAACGTTTGCTCCCCCGGGCAGGGCATTGTGAGGGTCTCTGAGAATCCTTCCTTCAGGAATGCAAAACAAACCAGCCTCAGGCTCTGTATGAATTATTAAAATGAAACAATGTGCACTAAATAACTGATAAAGGCCTCCAATCATCATGCAGGCTGCATCTGAACTGATCCCGGATCTGACCTCCAAAAAACCTTCTGCAGGTTAAAGAAAGCTCAATAAAAATGTTTTTCTAATAGTTCTTTCACACTTGCAGAAAAATCCTGAAAAACTCCTGATACTTCCCGGAGCAGCTGCATGTGTGAACGCAAAGAGCCCAAGTTTTTCACTCAGACTTCACCCGGAGTTTCTCCTTCCGCAGCAAGTCAGAGTGAGCTGATAGGAGAACGCAGCAGGATATAATCAGGAGAATTCACCTCGGTCCAATAGGAGGGGGAGTGCAGATGTAGAAACGGCTTATGACTTGCTATTTATTCATTTATGGGACAATATGCAGAGAATGCACAAAGAGTACAAGAGCGAGCTCGAAAAGAGAGAACACGCTGCAAGTCTGGAGGTGAAGTTTGTGCAGATTTGAAGTTTTAGGGAGAATACTTTGGACCATCCTATTGTTCATCTCTTATCATCGTGGTACTGAGTACATTTAAGTTGTTTTTACAAGATCCCCACTTATTTATCTCAGGATTATATATGTGCATGTATATATGCATGTGATAACGAGTTAAAGTTCATTTCAGCTGAGATCTCAAGCAAAGCAAAAACAGAACTAAAATATATTTATGTATGTCTGCTTCGAGCTTCCACATGAGAGACTTTTTGTAAATTCAGCAGCTTAAACATCCTCGCCAGTTATGATGATACCTCCATCTGTTATTTGCACAATCATCTCCTGAATGCAAACACTCCGTAAAGTCACGCACACACTCTGACTCCTGTCAGGCACCTGTTTGAAAAACACATCACATCTGTTTGGGTTTATTATGCATCTAATCTGCATCAAATCAAACCTCAACAGGCTGCAGAAAACAGGCGGAAACCTCGATACCAGGGTCTTTAACAAATATCAACGTGATTTAGTTTGTCTTCTGTGGTGTGTGATGTCATCATGTAGAGGTTTTACTGACTTCATCTTGGAGTTGTGTCTCTTACCTGTGGCGGAAGTGACTTTGAGCATTTTCACATTATGCACGATTGTTTCGCACCGTGCCCAAACACGTGCGCCCCCTCCCCTCTCCCCCGCTGGTCTGCGTTCACATTAGTAACACCCTTCCATACCCGAATACGCTTGTGTATGTACACAGTCCGATACAGCAGGTGGCGGTATGCACAGAACACAGACACACACACACAAACACACACATCTCCACATGTCTCAGGTGTTCTCTTACCTTTCATGAATCTGTTGCCTCAGACTCATCTCTGCTCCCTGCTGTGTCAGACTTTAGATTTTATAAATAGGACAAACTGGCTCTGACTCGCAGCTCAACGACAGTAAAGGAACATTTCAATGAATAATTCCATCAGATATGAAACTGTTCTTCAGTCTTTAATAAATCTTTAAATATAACGTCAAACTATTTTATTCATCCCCTCAAATCGCTCATCTGTGCTCAGACGTTTCTTTATTTGTTCCTATAAATGAATCACAGTCGAGTGAGGAAATCACCGACAATCCAGCGGTCCATGAATGCACCGCGCACTTATCGAGAACACTTTCAGGTCATTGTTCAACACCGACCGCCAGCTTTTTCAGCCGCTCTGGTTACGGAAGTACATTTTCCCATTCAAATCTTTCACAACATCTTTATATTAACAGATTGAAGCCTGTAACCATGACAACCAGCTACCCCAATACTCGTGACTATAAAACATTTGATTCTGTGCAAAAACTGCGTTAAAAAACAGAGAAAAAGGCAAAGGTAAGGTACAAGACTGTGTACATCATTTTCTTCCAGAGTCAAGGAACTACACATCCCACAATCCATTGCAAATGATACAGCCTCTTCTTAAATGTAACTTAAGTCGCTGTCATCGTGTTATTTACATTTCTTGTTGGCTAACTAACTAGCTAGCCTGCTAGCGAAGCTATCCGTTTGCATACAGCAGACAGATACCGCAAGCTCCACCAATCAGAGACGTCGCTGGGACGTTCTGATTGTGGGTAATGTAGTTCTTTTCCCTGCTATCGTGAATAAACTGTGTTGTTCTTAAAAGGAGGTTGATATCAGACAAACAGGAGCATCAACCATCGTTTCACACTCAGGTAGCTCGTGGTCAGTCTACCTGTGATGGTTATGACATCATGGATAATAATCAAATCCACTATGGGGAAAATGAACGGGATTTTTACTTCACACTGTTGAGCCCTATAAAGGGTCACACCTGTCACCTGTCACTGCTCTGGCTGCCTGTATGCTTTTGTTATAGACAATAAATCACAGCGTCGCATCAGTCGGCCTGTTTCCGTCTGCATTCGGGTCCTTCCTCTGCTGCCTGCACTCCAACCTCGACATCAGTCGGACACTTTGGTTTGGTTGGTTAAACTCTGCACATGAGATCATAAGAAATATATCCAATCAGGCCAAACATGTTGAACACATTGCATGAACGAAGCTGTGAGGCGAGATAATTTAATGAGCAAAACAGTAATTTGATCACATAAATAAGTAATTAAAGTTGAAAACTTAATGAAATGATGACGCTTGGCTGCAGCGTCGATCCTCCTTGTTTACACGACATGTTATAAACTCATGCACTAACCTTTGTTTGATTGATTCAGTGAATCTCTATAAATAACTCAGAACCTCGCTGGATGTTGACTTAACGCTAAGACGAAGCGTCCAGTCGACACACTTCTCATTCTCTGCAGGAATCGGCCTTCTCATTTCAAAAATGCATTCATCCAGTAAAGGACCCTTAAGATCACCATTAACTGCTAACCGAAGAGCTGACTGATTATAGCAGCTAAATAAACGACTCTCTGTCCCTGCTTCAATATCTCATAGAGCTCCTCACAGTGTCATGAGTTTATTTAATAAATGACCATTTCAGCCGTCATCTGATGACTCTTTAGACCTGCAGTATACTCAACCCGCGGCTCCTGAGCATGCCGCCCTTTTAACCGAACATCAACCATATTGTTTACCTACCACAACCATGATGCGTCTCTTACTCTCTGCAGAGTTTGGACAGGGAAGGACTTTTAAAAAGTTGTGTTTTAGTAAAAAAAAAGTCAGTCTAGTTTTCTTATATTCACAGTTTAGTGAGTGAAGAAGAACGGCTTCTAAACCAGACGAACAGCTGCTTCTATCAGGAGATGGAAACTGGTTTGTTTTGACCAGTACATGTTTCCCAGTGCCTGAGGCGGTGTAGCAATCACAGCGGCAGGTAGAAAAGTGTCAGTAGCTCTTTTAACTCTCTTGGACCTCAGGCAAAAGTGGAAAACATTCCTGCAGGGATGAGACTGAAAACAAGCCAGCGCTCATCGTCTGCAGACATCTGTGAATCAGCTGGACGGGCTGCAGCATCCCAAAGCAATTTGTAAGTTTAAGTGGTTTCCTGCCTTCTTTCAATTTTCCTCCAGGAGGTTTGTAGCTCGCTTCTTCTCCTGTCTTGTTCTTTGGGTTATAAAAGAAGACGGGGGGGAAGTTCAGACACACCAAAGACAGACTCAGACATATAAGAAGATAAAGATGTCAAACCAGTTTGAATCAAGAGGCAGATTGAGTTGACTTTAGAGCATTTTACAGTTTAGAGAGAGAGAGAAAGAAGCCTGACCTTTACTCAGTTACATGCAGATGCAATTGGAAAAAATGTGTTAAATGAGTGAATCGTCTTCTTGACTTCTGTATGAAAACTCTCCCTTCTCCGACTTCTCCCTCGGCTCACACCCTCTCTGATAATGAAGACAGTCGAGGTAGACGTTGATTCTCTCACACAGATGAATCGGAAAACGAGCCTTTCTCTGAACGTCGAGGCTTAAATTTTTTATCAGAGGATGAGCTGGTGCCTCTCCCATCTCAAAACTTCCTGCACTTACATCTACGCTCTCTTGAAGTTTGATCCTCAAAGGCTCGAATCCGTCAGTCTTCCTCTTAAAAGTGCATTTCAAGTGAGGAAACAATTTCCTCGCGTCTGTTTGGAGAAGGAGGAACTTCTCAGGGTGGAGAACAGGAAGAAATCTGCCTCATCTCTGGAGAATTGAGCCGACGTGGAGAAAACAACAGATAAACAGTTTTTTAAGACCGGATGCGTTCTGAGGAGACGGTGACGGGATTGACGTGAATAATGCTCAGATCTTAACATCTCTTAAGGATGGGAAAATAAGGATTCTGCTCATTCAACGGACACTCTTGACAAATTAAAGAGAGATCGACAAACGAGGCGGGCGCTGACCTTTTTTTGACCTTTAAACCCAGTAACTATTAGCTTCTCTGACACTCACATGATTAAAGTCATTCAGTCAGGCTGGACTCAGAAACACTGAAGGCTGTTAGCTTAGCGTGTCAGGGAGATTAGCCTTCAGCAAGACGCCACTTACCTCATTTAAGGTCGTCTGTATAATGAGTGATTGACACTTGAACTCTGCAGCACTGAGACATTGACCTTTTGAAAACTCGTTTATTATCTGAAACCATTTATCTCTTGTTTATAGAGATGGGAAAATGAATCTTATAAGGTGCAACATGTGGTTGTTTCTGACATTCAGATTTTTCACTGTTGCCGTCTGGACATCGTTATGTTTTTTGGGGGGCTTTTTACGCCTTTCATAGAGCATCAGGACGGTGGAGAGAGTCAGAAATCAAGCCGATCATGCGGGACAGCAGCCACAGGTCAGACTCAAACCGAGGCCACCCGCTCCAAGGACAACAGCCTCCGCACATGGGGAATGCAAACCATCCACTAGGCCACCGGCGACCCTGGCGTCATGTTTTATATCCCCTCTGCACTTTGATCATACATGTACCTGTTCTATTTCGTGATGGGCTTTTTATCCTTTAAGAAGACAGATCCTTTTCATTTCATTTCAGTATTCTTTGAGATCCTATTTCATATTTTTGGCTGCTATGTGTAATTTCTCGTTGTCTGTCCGTCACTGTGTTTTATTTTTGTCTCTGTATGTGAGCTGCTTCATATCAATAGTCTCTAGAGGGATTAATAAAGTTGTTTGAATTCAGTTTTAATCTGCTTTCTGTCCGAGCAGAAGAAGCACTCAAATGCCCATTTCATTTTTCATTTTTGTATTTGTTCTGTAGATGTCAAAACACACAACATATCCCAATCCATGTACGGAAAGGGGCATGGAGAAGAATAAATCTCATCACTTTGCACATGGAGCAACGTTAGCATTCATCAGACGACATTTTGTGTCCACCTGAAAAATGTAAGTTGACGTTGGATGTGGGGCAGACAGTAGAGCTGTAAGACGATCAAACGGGCAACATTCCTACGATGATTTTGCTCGGGCCTTAAAGCTCCCATCTTCTCCTCATGTTCAACTTTCAGGTTGTCAGTCTGAGAAACATGTAGAGCAGCTTTACATGATCGTATTTATCTTAAATACTGGCGTCAGTGAAATCACTCATTTCAGCCTCTACCTGAAACGGTTCAGGTTTTTAAGGCCCCACCCCCCTCCCCACATGCCCACTTTCTCCTGATTGGCCAGCTCTCATGAAGCCTTCTTGGGGGGGGGGGGGGGCTGCCAGGAGAGGGCTGCTCTTCAGTGCTGGGAGAGGAGAGCCTATGTAAGAGGTTTCTTAGAGGCTTGAAGGCGTCTGGTGAAATTCTTTGTTTCATATCGAGCTATGGCGTAATTTGCAGAACAAGCCGTTTAGCGCCCTCTGCAGACTCATCCTGGGATTACTCCAACATACGTTTACCTCATGGTCTGAAACTTTGCCCACGTTTAGTTTGGACATCCAGCATTGTGACACTATATGAGAGATTTAAAATGAGGGTCAACTTTACACTTTGCAAACAAAGTCTGGTGTTCGCAAATTCTCCTAAGGCTCTGTCTTAGGTTCCTGCCCGTCTCAGCTGGAAACTCCAACACTGAGAAATGTGCTGAAGGGTGTCAAAGGTAGTTTTTCTCTTCACCTTCATGGTTCTTGATAATAGGGGACATTTGTTGGAGTTCTCACTGAAAAATGCACTGGACTTTTTTTGGATTGGAACGTTGTGTTAGAATATTTTGGCCCGTTGATGATGTGAAAATATCGACTTGTGAAGCTTTAAAAAGAGATTATTCACTGAATTGTTTCCAAGGTGCCCCCCGTGGAAAAGGGATCTAAACATCGGCCTATTTGTGCCGTCTTTGTTTGTGTCCTGGAACAAACCCTGCGTCACTTCAAACACTGAAGGGAAATATTGTTGTGGTCGCAGAGAGGGAATCCAGCTTTACTTTAATTTGATTCCATCAAAAGGCACAGCTTATTACAGTTATCATCTTAGTCTCCAGGATGAAACCTGAGTGTAATGTGAGCAGCACAGAGGCTAATGAGAGGTCCGGCCTGGGCTGCTCAGTCTGAACAATCTGCTTGAAATGCACAAAGGCCACTTAGCATCTTCTGTTTAAAGGTCACGCCAAGTCCTCTTGTTGTTAATGCGGCTATTTTAAAACCATAAAAATGAGAGCGAGCATGCACACACGCTGAATACTAATCTAACTCACACCCGTAGATATTTACACACGCACGCACACGCTGATGGAATAATTTGGCCTCTGGCTGTATGATATTATTTCAGAATCTCATCACAGCCGGTGTGTCGCTGAGTGCTGCACGTCGTCCGTCTAAGCGCCGGGCGGCCAGGTCGTTGATTTCTGCCCCACTCAAGAGTAAAACCATCATTTTGAAAAGCCTGAATACAGAACAGAGTCCACGGAGCCGAGCGGTCTGATTGCAGAGGAATTCATGCTGATTTGAAAATAACATGTTTGTTTATTTCTAAAGTGCTCTTCCTTCTTTTCAGGGGCAGATTAGAGACAAGCTTAAGTGTTCACACGCAGAAATCTACCTGTGGAAAATCAGGTATCTGAAATCACCCCCCTGCTGTCAAAGACTTGGTATGATCCTTTGTTTGGCAGCGTCCATAAAAGTAGGCTCCACCCTCAGCTCCAACTTTTGCCAAACCAAGAAGAAGAAATCGTCATCAGATATCTCAAAGCTGCATTAACACAGTATGACTTCATTAAACCAAGTGAGGGTTTAGTAAAGCAACAAACTGTCTTAAAGTCCAATCAGTGAGATGTGTAGTGAGTGAAATGATAAAGTGAGCTTACTCTATGATCAGACATTAAGGAAACATGCTATGTTGAAGTGCTGGCTTCTCTGACAACAATGCAGCAGCCAGTATGTCCTCCTTCTAACTTTAGATTCTGGTCCTGAATGGTCTGGATTTGTTTGGACCAGAGAAGGTAGGCGGTTTTAAGGCACCCCCACACGGCCGTTTTGGACGCCCCTCGGTTTGCCAGATATGAGAGCAGTTATCAGGTCAAACCAACAGGTGTTGCAGCGATGGAAGCGGGCAAGAGAACTGGTTCAGATAGAAGTGATTGTACCCGACCTAAAAAGCCTCTGCATGTTTCTAATAAGCTCCACGAGCAGAAACGTGCTCAAACTAGGATCAATATTGGAGATGCTTTTGAAAAATGGAGAGAGGTTAGAACGCAGAAAGGTTTACAGACCGATGCAGAGCTGGATAAACACTGAAGCTTCAGTGTCCACCACATGGTGACCTGCGTGAGCATCCACTCTAGAGAGGAGGGGGGGGGGGGGGGGGAGATACAGCTCTCTGATGTTTTGAATTTAGACCGCAGGACCAATTTTAAACACTAGGTGTCATTTTGTGCATTTTGTTGTAAAACTGAGAAAGCGTTGATGCTCCTCTTCACCGCTCTGCCTCTGAATCTTCGGCATCGTGAGAAAAACTCAGCAGCAAAGACTGAAATCTGTGATTTCAAAGATTTCAAACGTACGTCTTCACTTTAGGAAAAGAGTATTCTCTCTCATCTCTCAGGCAGTCTGAGGCTGGGGTGAGCTTTGTGTTCTTTTCATGTCAGAGAGCAGCTCTTAAAGGAGTGATCATGACTGACTGAGAGGGAAACTGTCACTCAGTCTGAGCTGTCACATGATCACCAGATACAGTAAGAACATCAACAGTCATGAGAAAGACTGTTTTCAAATAACATCCATGTATTTCTCTATAAACTCAACGTAGAATAACGACCCTATGAACCACAAACAATGACAACATGAAAACATAATGAAACAACTGTCCTCAGATTTTGATTACAGAATCTCATTTCTCCCCGAGGTGACTTCACCTTCAAGCCTCAAAGAATGATCATTTTCCTTTTGTTACTGTGAGTTTCATCATTTATCATCATCAGCAAATTCAAAATCTGACAGTCAGCTCGTTTCATTTATGTTCCTGAACAGGATCGTCGTGTCGCGTGTGGGGAGAGTTGAGATTTGAAACATTTTTCATATTTTCAGCCCCACATGTAAAAAACTTCTACCAGATACATGTTCGGTCCGTCTCCGCTCCGGCATGGCATACTGAACCTCAGCATAGATACTCAGTTGTTGGTGTAATCCTCGGACGTGGTTTCCTGCTGCTCTGAACGAGACGTTACGAGAACTTGCTTGTCCAGAACCTGACGTCAGGTTCTGATGACGTATCAGAGCAGAGCAGGGAGCAAAGTTGTAGGACACGCCCACCAGGAAGCTCACTGAAAATTTCCCTGCGAATGCAGACAGAGCTGGCCAATCGGAGGAGAGTGGGCCCGTGGGGAGGCTCTTTCCCCGCCATTGACGAGATTTTCCGGCAATCCGTGTTTTCACTGAAATACGATAGGGGGCGCTCTGACGTATATTGTGAAATAGTTCAGTACTGCCAGGCCCAAAAACAAGCGAAGAAGACGACCCGCGGGAAAGCAGAGAGACGAGAGAGAGCATAAAAAAGTTTATACAGAGTTAACGCGCATCTAAAACTACACATTCTGTCTATAGATATGAGGTAGAAACACTTGATCTGCACAAAAATGACGGCGCCCACGGAGAGGTATACGGCTGCGGAAGCCTTGGGGTTACTTATGGACACAGACTCAGATGATTCATGTTTTGCTGGACATTAATCTGATCTGGATGAAGACGGAAACGAGTCTGGTGGGTCGAATTTGGGTCGCGGACGTGCCAGCGGTGGATGTGGGCAAAGACGAGGGACACCCAGTCGCCTGTAAATATTGTAAATACTTCAGACACGGAGTGGAGGGATTCAGGATCCAGGTGGTCTCCTTCATTCAGACCTACGCGAGGTGCAAGAGGTAAGATATGATGACTTGGTGTTTTATTTAGTTTGATAGCATGTTATTTAGATCGTATGGTAACTAGATGCTACAGGATGAGAGCATCTGCTAAATATCTAAATTAAAAGATGAGAGAAGATGAAATAGAAATAATGTATCTCTCATTGTGTACACAAACTATTTATAAAACTAGAGTATGACAACATAGTGTTTTATTTAGTTTGACAGCATCTTAGATTGTATGATTATTAGATGCTACAAGATGAGAGCATCTGCTAAATTGTGAGAAGAGATGAGTGGAAATAATTTAAATCTCATTTTGTACACAAACTATTTATCAAACCGATGTTTATATGATATTTTACTGTTACTTTCCAGACACAGAGTCCAGGGATTCAAGGCCCAGGTCTCCTTCATTCAGACCTACCCGAGGTGAAAGAGGTAAGATATGACAACATAGTGTTTTATTTAGTTTGACAGTATCTTAGATTGTAGGATTATTAGATGCTACAAGATGAGAGCATCTGCACAATTGTGAGAAGAGATGAGTGGAAAAAATGTATTTCTCATTTTGTGAACAAAGTATTTACCAAATTGATGTTTATATGATATTTTACTGTAATGTTATTTCAGACACTGAGTCAAGGTCCAGGTCTTGTTCTCCAATCCCACCTTCCAGAGTTGCAAGAGGTGAGATATGAGATGAAGAGGCCGAAAAAGTGTGTTTCTCTCTTTGTGCACGTCACACTATAGAATACAAAATTTACACATGTTTTTTATAGTAATTCTAATCTTCATATAACTATTTACAGGTCGATCACAGAAAAGAGGCAGAGGTCGGACACGTGGACCTCGTGTGTGTGACAGAGGTCAAGTACCAGGCGACCAAGCAAGGATCCCTGTAAACCAGCCGGGTGCAGGTCCTGGTCCAGGTAATCCTGTGTGGTGAGAAATGAACTGACAGCCAAAAAACGTTCCTTTCACTGAGAGTCCTGGACCTCTCAATGATGCTGCTGCCCTTAATTCAGAACAACTAGTTGACTTCATTGAGTTTAATTTCTGATGAACTGATCATTATTGATCAGGCCGCTTGTATGCAGATCAGTGTATTCAAGCTGAGAATGGTGCTTCCCTACATGCTAGAATTCATGCATGGAAACTGGTCACAGTTTCAGAAATGAAACCCTTTTTTTCTCGCAGGTATTATTTGTAAGCCTGAACATGAAATGTACTGGTCTACAGATAACATTTTCACCAACCCCTACTTCAACAAGGTCATGTCCGCAACCGGTTTGAAATTATATTTAGATTTCTTCACTTCAATGATAATGAAGCAAGGCCAGCAAATAGTACTGACAGGTTATACAAAGTCCGCCCTGTCTTAGATTACCTTGTGTCTAAATTCAGTCAAATGTATCAACCTAACACCAACATTTGCATTGATGAGAGTATGCTTCTGTGGCGTGGGCAGCTAGCGTTCAGGGTGTACAATCCCCAAAAACCCGTCAAATATGGTATCGAATGCTTTGCGATTCTGACACAGGGTACTGTTACAACATGAAGCCCTATGGCGGAGAAGGCGCTTCCCTGGGAGACACAGGTGTCTTTCTTCTTGATGGTTTAGCAGGTCATGGCTACAGATTGTTTATGGATAACTTTTACAATTCTGTAGACTTATGTGAGCGCCTACTTACTCTGAAAACCCATGTCTGTGGAGATCAGTTTCTTCAATGTCATTTACAAAGCTAAAAACCCACAAGGCAAATTCAGCACTCTGCTCTCGTTCATCCAAAGTGTTGTAAAAGCATGGACGAACCAAGAGCCTTTGAGACATGCTAGTAGTGAGGAAGGAAGAGATGACTCTCCACCTCAAAAGACACCCAGAGCACCGTACAACACTGACCCAGGAGAAGGCTGGCAGATCATTTTGCATCTCATGCACTAGTTCTGATCCTGCCATCTACCAAAAAGCTGCACCCAATTAGAAGGTGCAGGGTTTGTGCACAAAAGGGGTTGTGGAAAGAGACATCATACTACTGCAGAGGTTGAGGTGTCCCCTTACATTTTGGGGAGTGTTACACAGTGTACCACTCAAAGGCACATTACAATGCCTAATTTTATTGTTTGCTTTTTTCAACAAAAAGTTAAAGTTTTCATAATTTATGGACGTTGGAAATGCAAACAAATGTAAATATGAAGTCAATGTTTTGTGTTTGAAGATGCAGTTTTCTCAGGTTTTTGTTCAACAAATGTTTTGTTATTGTTGAAAATAACCAATATTTAAGTGTTTGTAAAAAAAGAAGTTTAAAAAAGGACTTCTGAATGTATAACTGAAGAACAAAGTGTAAATATGTAAAGTTAGTGAGTTGTCTCACGATTGTAAATGCTGTGGTGCTACACTACTATTCAAACAGAATTTATAATTTTATGTAATAATTTGTATTTATTTTATGTATTTATTTTAAAATATAACTTTAGTTACCAAATGAAAGTGAAAAAAAGTGGAAAAAAACCAAAATGTAAACACAAAATCATTTTTTGCTTGAAAATAAGTGTCTTTTACAAAAGTGCTGTTTTCTCAGCTTTTTGTCCGGAATGTTGTTTTTTTGTGAAAATGGCCGATATTCAAGTGCTGATAAAAAAAGAATGAATGAAGCTAGAATAAAAATGTTTTTTGTATATGAAAACAGAGGCTCTGATCTTTCTTTTGATGTATTCACTATTTAAATATTCAAAGCACAAAATATTCTGTGGGTCTTGAAAGATTGGTGAAAATTGTGAAAAACGCTGGCGCTGGCTGGCAACTATTCTAGAATACTCTGGCGGGGAAAGAGTTAAAGAGACAGCAGCTGAAATGAAGCGTTTCAGACAGAGGCTGAAATGAGGGATTTTACTGACACCCGTTTCAGATAAATAAGGAGATTTTTGAGCTGCTCAGTAGTTGTCCCAGTCTGACATCATTAATGGTGACATGTGGCTTTAATAGATCTCCTTAACCACCACCATGGCAGCAAACACATCCTCGTTTTCACCGCTGTCGCTCTTTCGTCTGTGATCTCAGAATCGTTAGGAACAGCTGATAGAAACAGACTAGCAGAGCTCAGCCCTTCCTTTCTTATACAGTAAAGAAGAGGAAGTTAATCTCTCACATTTCGGTTGAACCAGGAGTAGCAACCAAACCTAAAAGTTACAATAAAAACACAAAATATCTGTAAATGGGCGGATTTATTGTAGAATCCAAGCACTGAATCAGTCAGTATTAGCATTAGCATTAGCTCCCTGTGTTCTTCTGGCTCTGAAACTTTCTTTGACCTCAAGTTATTTTAAGAACACAGTCACTGAGAGAGAGCGAGAGAGCGAGAGAGAGAGAGAGACAGAGAGAGAGAGAGGTCAGCTTGTCATGTCTGTCCTCAACCTCACACCTGGCCTGCACACACACACACGCACACACACACACACACACACACACACACACACACACACACACACACACACACACACGCAATAACACTCACTGACATGCACAAACACTAACATTTACACACACTCACATGCACACTCGTATGCACAATCACATACACACATAGATCGATAGAGACACACTTGGTATTTAGCAGCATTGACATTCCTCTCGTGTTCTTTCCTTGAAGCCCCTCATGGCGATGTCTGCCCTGCTCCTGCCCCGCCGACACAAACACCCAGCGGCCCCCCGGCATCAAATGTCACGGCCTGAGGACTGAGTGCTCAGAACGCCTCAGCACAGCACGGCTCTGTGTGCCTCAGGTCCAAAAAAGACCAAACAGAACCTTCGGAGCAGAGGAGGCTGACACGCTCCCCTGTGCGCAGAACATAATTCATGACTCAGATCTAAGATGACCCTTCTGTGTGTGGAGGGTTAGAGGAGCAGGCTGCTCTGCAGGGAAGTGCTTTTACATGTTATTGTTAGCTTTAAGATTCACTCTTGATATTAGATGCTATGTAGATTTGGGTCAAAGGAATATGTAACGATTTTCAACATCTTACAGATAACAGGGCTTTGGTTGTCTTCGTCTTTGAGGGTGTAAACCACCTGCCCTCACAGTCCCCCTGTGTTTTTAAAACTCTGACCAAACCAAATACTCTTATGCACTAAAAACTACTTAGCAGTTTCAAGAATGGAGGTTAAGTCCCCTTCTTATCACGAGGCAGATATATAAGGCACATGGAAGTAACTCCCGTGGTCCCTCTCTGTTCATCATCACTGAACATTAAAGACCACAGGCAGACCTGGCGGAGCTTCAGGAACGGTTTGGGTGGATGAGCAGGTCCTGGTTCAGGAGGATCAACGTGGTGCTGGTTCAGGAGGATTAACTTGGTCCTGGTTCAGGAGGATCAACGTGGTCCTGGTTCAGGAGGATCAACGTGGTCCTGGTTCAGGAGGATTAACGTGGTCCTGGTTCAGGAGGATCAACGTGGTCCTGGTTCAGAAGGACTAAAGTGGTCCTGGTTCAGGAGGATCAACGTGGTGCTGGTTCAGGAGGATTAACTTGGTCCTGGTTCAGGAGGATTAACGTGGTCCTGGTTCAGGAGCACTAAAGTGGTCCTGGTTCAGGAGAATCAACGTGGTCCTGGTTCAGGAGGATTAACGTGGTCCTGGTTCAGGAGCACTAAAGTGGTCCTGGTTCAGGAGAATCAACGTTGTCCTGGTTCAGGAGGATTAATGTGGTCCTGGTTCGGGAGGATTAACGTGGTCCTGGTTCAGGAGGACTAAAGTCACTCCGTGTAGTCGTCGGTCCATTTAGAAACTGTAAAGAGTCTTTGGAGCAGCCACAGCCAATCAGGAGGCAGCTAGTTTTTACCACGAGATATCCTGACCAATCAGAGAGCGTTTTCCTCGAGCATCACACATTTAGGTCCTCTTGTAAATGTCCCCGTGTGAACACAGACCAAAAATGAGGTAATTATGCAACAATGGAACAAACTGGTCCATGATTCAGACCAGAGCAAACGATCTAGAGGTGTGAAAACGCCCTTAGAATAACAAAGTGAGCCTGTCAGGGACAAAAACAACAAAACAACTTGGATCAGATAAATTTGCCCAGGAAGTTTTCCTGCAGCCATGACCGACACTTTCACTGCTGCAGGCTGAAGTTCTCTGCTGGAGAAATGCCAAACCTGTTTGTCCCTGTCAGTCATTCCTGCAGGAGCAGAAATAAGCAACAACTATTCATATTAAAAATGACTCTCTGTTATCTACTCATATAAACTGAATACTATCAGTAAGTAAGCAGAAATAATGACAGAAAAAGGTGCATAGATTCGGCCTCAGACAGAAGCAGCAGCAGGAGGATGCATTCTCTTCTTCTACTCTTTAAATAAATGCAGTTCTACAATGATAGAGATTAATCTGAGCCGGCTGAGGATCAAGTTACTGTTGAAGCGCAGGATACTGAGACGTCCCAGTGTGTGAGTCATACTGATTATCCCACAGACAAGGCGACAAACACACACACACACACGCACACACACAAAAAAGCACACACACACTCACAGAGAAAACACACACTCATAAAGTTCAGCACGCGAGCTGAAGTCTCTGTGGGGGTGACCAGCTGGCAGCAGTTATCTCTCCCCACAGAGCCGCAGCGCTAATCACACATATGGATCTCTGTGTAGCACAGACACACACACACACACACACACACACACACACACACACACACACACACACACACACACACACACACACACACACACACACACACACACACACATACACACTCACCACATGGCCGAAGGATTATAGCAGACCTCCGGGGGAGCTGATCCGTCTCGCCCTCGGCTGACAGACGGGTGATTTTGTGCGTGAGTGACACAAAGAAACATCTCAAGTTAAAACGCAGAGATTTGAGGAACAGTGTTCGAACTCTTCTGTCATTCTTCAAGCACACAAATATATATTTTATTGTTTGCATCATCACCTGTTACAGAGATGTTTCTCTCTCTGTATAAAAATGAACAAACTAAAGAAATACAGAACCCAGGCAAACACAGAAGATAAAGTAGTAAGACAGTTATGTCTGAAATAAAAAGTTCTGCAGTTGAAATCACTTGGCGATGGAAAACCGTAGCCTTAAATATTGACTGAGGGTGCATGTGTGAACGCAGTCCTCCTCCAGCTATTTTCTTAACTTCCATCTGTGCCTTCATACTGACCTAAAACCTGCAAAGGGTCTTAAATATATCCTTTTATATCTGGATCATCATTTAGACGTGTTCAGCTGACAGTTGATTTATTTAATATATTTAAAGTGAGAACAGGCTGCACGAGCACTTCATTCTTTACAGAACATTAAACCCAAATTCAGTGTACATGTACCCGTCGTGTGATGCGATACATCCCCGGCATCCTGCAGCTGAATCAGTCATAAATCACTGAATAGCACAGTGACAGTGTGAATGTTGTTCACACAGAGACCTCTCCTCCCTATAACCCGCTTTATTAGACCGTCTGTTCATTAGTCTCATCCATCACTTTATTTTGGGGCTTTTTTGTGCCTTTATTTTAGATATAGGACAGTGGACAGAGTCTGAAATCAGGGAGAGAGAGAGTGGGGAACGACACGCGGGAAAGGAGCAACAGGTCGGACCCGAACCAGGCCGACCGCATGGAGGACCATAGCCTCCGTACATGGGCCGCACACTCAAATGTGTCAGGTTAGAAGTCCTTAATCATTCTTTAACAACCAAAAAAAAGCTTTTTCAGCTTCAGTTAACACAAATGATGGAAGTTTAAAACAGACACTGCGAGATGAAATAATGACTGTGAGGTGATTTATAATTCATGGATTTCTGCTTGTTCTCCGAGCTCTCGGTAACTAAATTCACGCCGAACAAATCCAGATACTTTAGGATTATTTTTAGTCCTGTTTCAGCTTCATCAGAACCGTGAAGTTTAGTTTTCTCAGATGCACAGATGGATGTACGTATCAATAAGTCCTCCGACCTTTGTGACCGTAAAGGTCATTTGTCCCAAGCCTAAAATACGACCTTCAGGTAAGTTATGTTACTGTAGAGCAATCTATCCTCCCTCTCTCTCTCTCTCTCTCTCTCTCTCTCTCTCTCTCTCTCTCTCTCTCTCTCTCTCTCTCTCTCTCTCTCTCAGATAGAATTCCTGCATTTGTTTCCGTCCGCCTCCCCACACTTCCTTTCATAGCTGACATTTGCAGCTTTCTTTAATCTTCATCACTAAGACAAAGGTAAAAGAACAGCACCCAGAAATAAGGATACCAGCCAAAAGTACAACCTTCCTCTTGTTTTTTGACTTTCTCTCCACTTCAGTTAAAGTGGGAGACACAAATCAAGAGAGGCTGTCGCGTTAGGAAGTATTCACCTGCTGAAGCCTTCAGTGAAGATCAACTTTAAACATTTCAATAAAAACACAAGAGACGGATCGTTTCACACTTTGAACATGAGGAACAAACACAGAATCTTTGACTATTCTTAAAATGTAAACCTTTTTACACATGCAAACATTTTACTAAATATTTCAGAGTTAACAGTTGAATTTTTCACCCTGACTTTTTCCTGCAATCCCCTTAGTAAAATGTCAACGAAGTCAGGAGAGCTGATGTG
The DNA here is from genome assembly GCA_020745685.1 of Tautogolabrus adspersus. NCBI lineage: Eukaryota > Metazoa > Chordata > Actinopteri > Labriformes > Labridae > Tautogolabrus > Tautogolabrus adspersus. The sequence goes on from CM036555.1 coordinate 1,143,933, forward strand.
TTTATGCATCCATCCATCTATCCATTATCTAAATCGCTTTTACCGTTAAGGGGCCTGGGGCCGATTCCAGCTGTCATTGGCCAAGAGGCGGAGTTACACCCTGGACTGGTCGCCTGTCAATCACAGGACTGCAGATGTCCAGCATGAAGTTTATATCCTGCAAACGCTGCGTGACCGGTATGATCTTCCTCCATCCTTTGCAACTTTTGTTAAAAGCTGAGCTGGTCGTCGTCGATTTTCTCACGTGCCATCCAATCACAGTGGAGAAGAGAGTAACTTAGGAGACATATACTGTTGTACAAAAGGTAATGAACTTATTGGCAGAATGTGTCACAGATCTTTTTGGCATTTTTAAGGTTAAAATTGCGTTAAAGGCAGAGTCAGTAGCATTTTGTGTCGAAAAAATTAAACTGAGCCCCTCCTCCTGGACTCATCACCCTCAGAAGCTCACTCACTGAAGAACGTAGTGTGTACGTTTACTGCTTGTAGCTACACTTCAAGCTAACGCACGCTAGCACAAGCTAACCGCCGGTGTTTGTCACCTGCTGGGCCACCTCCACATCTGCAGATCAAATCCTATACAAGGTTCACCCTCGTTTTAGAACGAGCTTTATCCGCTTGGTGTTTCTCCTCACTGTGATTATATTTTCTCTTCTTTGCTGCTACGTCCACGTCCGTCATATTTGAAACGCATCGAATCACTGAATTGTATCCACTCCTAAACTCAAAAGCGCGCTGTCATTGGCTGGTCAAATGTGAGTTGGTTGCGTCTTTCATTGCAAATGTGGAACTGACCAGCAGAGTTTTAGAAACATGTTGCAAAGTTTGTCGATCTAACTTTAAGCTGTGCGTGTGTTTGTCATCTGTCAGGTGTCCTCCGTAAATCCACTGAAATCCTTTCCTCTCGCCATATTTAGATATGAAGTGTCAGTAAATACCTCGTCTGGCTCGATCCTCGTCCACAAATATCCTCGTTATCCTCTTTGACAGGCCTGTGATGACGTCAGCTGTCTCCTGGAATCAAAGTGTTCTTTAAACGTATGATTTAGTCAATATTTAACCATGAAATGTGTCCCTGTCTTTCTCTGAAGGTGAACTGGATGACAGCGGGTGCGTTCTCTAACTCTGTGCCGGTCTGTCGGAGTCTGATCTGTGGACGCCTGCAGCACAGGGCTGTTAGAAAGTTTAAAATGGCAGTTATTGTTCCTCATTAAATTGTTTGACTTGAATTTGGATTCCCACAGAGGAGGTGAGTTAGAGGTCATTCAGAAAGCCGAGGTTATTATTCCTGAGCGTATCACAGCTGAGAGCACACGGGCCGGCAGAAAAGACTCACAGATAACGCAGCGTTGTTCTCAACTGAATTACCTTCTGAAAACGACATTAACTCAGCACCTCCAGCAGAATGAATCCCACCCAGTCAGAGCGCACGCCTTTGATTCATTTACTCTCCGTATCACTTATGCCCATTACCAACTTCCAGCTTAAAATTACTTTCAACTTCAGTTTGGTCTCTCTGTGAAAATCAATCAGGCATGCAGCTCCGCTCTCTTCATATCCGACTGAACTTCCTAGAAGGAGTTCGTTTCACTTTCATTGCTTTATGTTTATTGAAAACTCTCTTTTTACTCTTTCTTTCCCTCCTCGACTTTTTCACAAACTTTTCACTGAGCTCTCAAACTTTTAATTTGTTCGTTTTCTTTTTAGGAAACACTTTTAGCCTGAACAGTTGCACCAAGCATTCCCATTTATATTTTCTAATAATAAAACGTGCACCAACAACAGATGTCGGGCCCTGTGATCCCAAAGGACTCAGATTTAAAGGTCACATATCCTCCTCCTCTTCAGTGTAAATAAGTCTCAGAGCTCCTCAAAACATGTGTGTGAAGTGTCTTGTTCTAAATCCACTCTGATCCTGTATTTGATCATGCCTATAAACCCCTCTATTTCAGCCCTGCTCAGAACAGGCTGTTTCTGTGTCTGTAGCTTTAAATGTAAATGAGCTGTGTCTGACCACGCCCCTCTCTGGAAGGGCTTGGGTGGCTCGGGCTTTCTCGCTCCATGCCCTATTGTTTACGGTGAGAAGGCAGACTCAGAGGGCAGAACAAACACCTAGCTGTGGGAGTGTCACCCACCTGGGGGAGGGGTTACTGCCCTTTGTGATGTCATGAAGGGAAAATCTCCAAACGGCCTGTTTGAGCACACATTTTCTGAAAAGTGGAGCAGGCAGAAGACGGAGAGGATGGACTTTTCTCATCATTGGGGGGTTTGTAGACAGACTAGGGACACATTATCCTCTTGCTTTGTAATTCTGAGAATTGTGATTGACAAAATACCAACGCAACCTCAAGCGCCTGATGACCGGTGGACAAATGGACGCTGTCAGCACCATCCCTACTCCTTTTCTCCAACATGTTCCCCCGTGCAGGGATGTGACAGTCCAAGACTTGTTTCTGTTGAGCTTTGCAGGATTCAGTGTCGACATCTAAAATTGAACTTTTCTGTCCCAGTGATTCTGACAGACATGTTTGTGCCTCTGCAGTGACAACGACAGATCATACAGATTCCAAAACTGTCTGTCATTGTTGTCCTTGCTGCTGTGTTGATTCTGTCACTTCTGCTCTGACTCCACACTGCCCCCCACTGTTTATGTGCATACTTGCGGGCTTGTGAACACGTTACATATATTCTTTTAGGACATGCACAGCTGACGCTCCAAACAGATGCATGAAGCTCAGGGCAGCCATCATGCACTCATGAAGGTGAATCTTCGGCCTTGTGAGGGAAAGGGTCCTCAGATCATAAGAACTGGCTTAAATTATTCACAGTGTCGCTAAATGGATGTGATAAAGATATACCTTGTTTCACTTATCTTTCAGCTGTAAGTCGGGCTCACGGGGGGCTGGAGCCGATCCCAGCCGTCATTGGATGAGAGGCGGGGTCCCTCAGAGAGGGAAGACGCATGACGGTGATGAACTTAGAGAATCACAGAATAAAGGGAAGGAAAGCTGCAGCAAACGCATTCTGTACAGCACGGGGGGGTGTACACGGGGGTGTGATGTGAACTGAAAAGTAACTTGTTTGTCAATCAGCCCTGTTTGTGTGTGTGTGTGTGTGTGTGTGTGTGTGTGTGTGTGTGTGTGTGTGTGTGTGTGTGTGTGTGTGTGTGTGTGTGTGTGTGTGTGTGTGTGTGTGTGTGTGTGTGTGTGTGTGTGTGCGTGCGTGCGTGCGTGCGTGCGTGCGTGTGTGTGTGCGTGTGTTGGTGCAGTGTGAGTGGGAGCTGTTGTGGGCTGCAGGGACAGAGCCTGTACACGATGTGGGCTGAAATGAAATGGAGGTCAAACTGTGTTTAAGAGGGAGAGAAAGAGGAGAGAGAGAGAGAGAGAGAGAGAGAGAGAGAGAGAGAGAGAGAGAGAGAGAGAGAGAGAGGATCTTACAGGGTTAACTCATAGATCTTTAAAGAACAACAGGTAGCCCAGCCAGCGTGGAGTACCCTTAAAGAGATAGTTGTGTATTTGTGATGTGGGGTTATCTGAGGTCCTTATCAACAGTAAGTATATTATCCAGCGGACATGTTGGTCAGCTCGGCCCCTCTATTGAGAAAACAGCAGGAGAAGCGAGGCTATACATTCTAGCAGAAGGGAACGTTTGATCCGCGTAATGTCGCTTTGGACTCTGATTTCTGACTCTCTGTCCTATCTCTAAATAAAAGGAGAAAAATAAACCTTTCAAAAATAACAGAGACGAAGAGGCAGCAGTGAAAATGAGACATTATGAAAGATTTGCTTTGAGCTGAAGTCTGACCTTTGACCTCTGACAGCCTCACAAATATTTTGACCTTCAACAACTGCTCTGTGCTGCAGGGAAGCTCCGCTGGACCGCATGTTTCTCTTTTTATTTCCAGTAAACATAAAGCTGAGCGGACGCCGCCTGTTCTGTAAAGCCAGTGTTAGTTGAACATATGTGTGCTCGTTACGCTTGTGTGTGTGTGTGTGTGTGTGTGTGTGTGTGTGTGTGTGTGTGTGTGTGTGTGTTAATCACATTAGGAGAGTTTGGGCTGTAAGCATGTGAAATAGGTCATACATGACACTGCAGGGCTTCCTCACTGGACGCCGCCCTGACCAGTGGTCTCGTAACGCCGCAGCTCGACCGGAATAATGAGCAGCCGGTGGGGTTTGAGACTTTCAGCGTGTTGCATAATGTTATTTACCGAGCGTCTGTCTTTGAAGGGGGGAAACTTGCTGAGATGGTTGTTGGAGAAAAAGGAAGCGGACGGGAGGGAAGTCACGGGGGAAATTATGAATATGAGGAGTTTCACACTGAAGACAGATATCTGCTGTTTGAAAAATTCCACACGTACGCTGACGGATTGACCGCCGGCATGAAAGACAAAAATCCCTTCAGAGTGTGTTTCTAGGAGCAGCCTGTCCTTAAAAAACAATAACTCTTAAAGAATGTCCTTCCTCTTCCTCCACACCGCTCATCCTGTGCAGGTCGCAGGGGGCCGAAGCTTTACCCAGCATGCACTAGGAGGATCCAGAGAGGTTCGGTTAGCGAGCGTGCACACCAACACCACATCTATTTTTAGAGGAGAGAATCTTGATTGTGTTCATAATGACATTTTAAAGCCTTCTTCTTCTTCCTGCAGAGTATTAGAGAGCATGTTTCTTTGGCATTGTCGGGGATTCCTGACTCGTAATTAGAGCGGCCCAGATTATCGTGGCTCCGATTCAAAACGCTGCAGATTTGTCAGCTAAACATTCACTCTGTCAACACTTCCCCGGCACAGTGTAACAGAAATAGGCTCCATGATTAGTTCTGCTGCTCCCGCCAAACTCCAGTCCTACCTCTGTTATGTAACGTGAAGGAAAAAGAAGCACGGAGAAGCAAGAAGAAGGGACGGATTGTAAACAAGTCATTCTGTTGGGTTTTATTTCAGGGTGATGAAGACAGATGGAGAATAATTAAAAAAAAACAGAAGGAGTCTACTTTACTGCAGGTTTTTTTGTGCACCTACCAAATGCTGTCAGGATTCTTTTTACCTTTCTATCCTTTAGAAATGGCTTAAAAAAGGAATAAAACTGCTTAACTGTAGTTCTTATTCATGCACCTCACGCCTACTTTAGTAGCAGCTCGTCCTGATTGGTCCAAAATGCAGTATGAGAACTAAAGTGAGATCCTCAGTACGGCAAATCCCCGGATGGCTGGAGTCTGCCGTCGTTTTTGAGGTGGTAGTCCGCAGATTTGGTGATGAGTTGGATGTTTGACTGGGTGGCAGATGAACAGAGGGGCTGCTTATCAACAGGCAAGGCAGGCAACCGCTCGGGGCCCCAGGCCAGTAGAGGGGCCCCCAAGGGCTGATGAACTTTAAACCACAGCAGTGGCTCTAAATGTGCAAGTTTGCAATGACAGTAAGAAACCTCCCTAATTGGCCCCATCTGACAGTCCTGAATGTTTACGA